>BSBH01000096.1:0-66997 GCA_026013035.2 Dothideomycetes sp. NU30 | reverse complement strand
TAACCCTAACCCTAACCCTAACCCTAACCCTAACCCTAACCCTAACCCTAACCCTAACCCTAACCCTAACCCTAACCACGGTACCGGAGCGTCGTCAGCGACCTCGAATGAGATCCATGCTCGTATGTGGTCTTGCAGGTTCTCTCCAACAGCCGGGTTGGCGTAAACAACATCAATGCCGTGCTGCTGAAGCGTACTAGGGTCACCGACTCCAGACAATTCCAGGATCTGTGGCGTATTGAAGGCACCCGCAGCAAGTATGACTTCTCTTTTGGCTACAACTTTACGGAGGATCCCGTCTCGTGAGTACCAAACACCATTGGCTACTGGTGCTGTACTGTCTTTATCGATGGCTAGTCTGTGAACCACTGCATTTTTGATTACCGTCAAGTTTTTCCGCTCAAGAATAGGATCTAGATATGCCACTCCTGCATGACTGCGTTCGTGACTATCCCCAGTGATATGGCAAGTCGACGTATGCCCGCCAATGGCGTGTCCAGTCAGTGGATCGCTGACGTTCTCCAGATCTAGATTGCGGAATGTGTCAAGCCAAACTTTATGAAGTGCCGTGACTTGTGATGGGAACGAAGTTTGAATTGGTCCATTTGAGTTTTGGATACTTTCATCACTGTGTATGATGTTCACTTGCTTCTTGATTTCTTCAGTCGGCGGCACAACGGTCTGGAACTTGAGGAGATATGGCGCCAGGGTATTCCAATCCCAACCGTCATCTCCAAGCTCCGCCCAAGCATCAATTTCCGAAGCCGAAGGATAGATGATCGCCAGTGAGTTTATTGTGCTGCTGCCGCCGATGACGCGCCCACGGGGATGCTGCATGCGTCTATTGTTCAAGCCAGGAGATGGCTCTGAAATATATTGCCAATCGAAATCTGGGTCATCCAAGACGATGCCTGCTAGACCAGGGGTATAGACACGTCCATCATCACTACGGTCCTCTCCGGCCTCCAAGACGAGCACTGACACATTCGGATCCTCTGACAGGCGGTTCGCCAACACGCAGCCCGAAGTGCCACCCCCAACGATGATCAGGTCGTATTCGGCGGTCTCTTGCTGCGACATCTCGAGAGTAGAATCTTGAAACTTGATCTTGATCAAATTTTGGAAGAGGGAAGTGCGATTGAGGCTTGGAGCTCGCATTCGAGAATTAACGCGGAGCTGATCCCTGACGCTCACAAGTTGGCACAGTGCTGCCAGTATTAGCTTTAGGATATCTGTATGGATTTTCGCTAGCACTTACAAGGTGTTGCTTACGTCTTGCAATCGAAGTTCTGACAATGAGTATGGATCAAGGCGAAAGCAAAATGTCCTTGAGCTCTGAGCCCTGAGCTTGGCACAGTTGCTTCAGGTGTCTGGTTTACTTTGGCGCAGAGAAGAAGCGACAGGGGAGGAAAGAGGAGAAAAGCCGACTTCATGCCTAACCCTTCAGCGAGGAACGTTATATTAGTACCATGGCCACGGCTAATTGCACACTGGTTTCGTTCTTCCGAATGGGTCCAACTTCGTCGGTCTGGGCCTTATCTTAGTACTAAGAAGAATAGGCGAGCTTCCGGACTTCCTAATCTATAAACAGCTACGCACGTCCCGTGCAACTTATCAGGCATAAGGATCTCAGTTGCAAGATGTTCACCCGCTTTGTTGACATGATCCTCCAGACCGACCAACACAATGTCTTGTCTTGAAAGCTGTCTCTATCTTTCTAAGCGTCCTTGATATCTTTAACACAGTCGCCATGCTCAAGTCTCACACAGCCATTGGATGAGATCGGGCGCTAAGCCGCTGATATATATGACTGTGGCTCGCTCACGGACTATGGCTCCATAGCTTTTGAACACCAACTCTTCCATACTCGCGACTAATATGGGTGCAGCAATATACAACTGCAGAAACGCAACGCTCATCTGATATGCAGCGATTACGACATTCGGATTCACCTCCTTGACGTTGCGCATTGTATGTAGAAAAACTTTCTGTTGGCGTGACAAGGATTATGTTGGCGTCCTCCCCCAGGTCACGTTGCTTTGCCTTCCGTGCCAATCCACAAGCACCGGACGGCAGCTGATAGCATCTGGGGTCTCAGAACGCTGAATCTGAAACCGCAGCTTCGATAAATGGCCATAGAATACATAATGGAGGTTCGCCGAGTACGCCTTCTAAGGCACACGGTGGGCGAGTTCCCTTATCGCAAGCCCTTCTCGATGGCCGCAACACAACAGTCGTTCATGTCTGAGGATGGGGCACACCAGCCCCTGGCTTCGGCATAGCGGGACGCCAACTGATTGAGCCGGGTTCTTGAAGCGGTATTATCCAGGCCACCGTCGCTGTGAAAAAAGCCACAGTAGCCATGGTCAGTATATCTGCGTAGGCTCAAATCGCTCATGACATCGAGAGACGGAGGTTCAATGCGACTAAGTCAACTGTTTTGTGACAGGACAAGTGGCCTCGTGCGCCATCATGCTCCATGCGTTCTTGTCGGCTTCATCGTTAATGATCCCAAGGGGTATAACGGATTAGAGTCCTTTATCACTGGACACGCCAGTTGACTGTACAGCTTATTGAGCCCCAAGCGAAAGCGGCCAGGCATGAAGACGATCGGGGTCTTGTCATCCGGCCCATGGAAGATGGACAAAAGGTATGAAGATTGTCTATGTGCTTGTCAATGTTTGTACAACCCAGAATGCGAGGATCGATGAAGCACCTTATTCATGTGTTCTGGAGACTGCCATGCCCAGGTCAAAGCCTAGAGACAGCTGCTATGCAGTTGGTTTAGCGTCTTTACTGTCTAAAACGATGTGCGATGATCCTAGAGTATAAGCAATCGCCATCAAGTGTTGCAACCCATGACTTTCCATGATTTATTTCACTTTATTTCACTTTCATTAGGTAAGTGGAGGAGGTTTATGCTTAATCTTGACCGGCAACTGTATGTTGAGCACACGTTGAGCCATGGCGACGACGATACTGTTTGTCGCGGACGCTAATATCGACGCTGTAGATTGCTAGCTTAAATATAAGTTCGTGGCTAGTGTAGCAATTCGCAAACGCACTACCTCATTTTCTCCACTAGAATGTGAAGATGACAGTCTTGCAAAGCCCGGTTGTGACTGCCACAAGATAGCAGGATGGAGTCACGCAAAGATATTCGGGTACCTCTCCGGCTGTCAGATCGTATCATCTGTGCCGTCATGCTGTATGAGTAGAATATCGCAGAATGGCGCTAGCTAAGCCCCTGCGTCGCCAAGTTTCCATGCCCCATCCCATTCTCTTTCGGGCGGGTTCCCCACTTGTCTTTTCTTTTCCGAAACCACAGCTCGGCGAGCTATCCACAAGCTCTTCCAGGGAACCATCAGCTGTTCCATACTCTCTTGACAACCTACGGACTGGCTCCCAGTGCAACATGTCTAGCCATCCGGCGTTTTCTATACTTGCGTACTGCTGCTCATCAATATTGATGACGGTGACGAACAAGTACGTTCTCTCAGGGCACGAAGGATTCAATCTCAACTTCTTCCTTCTACTAGTACAGGCAAGGCTTTCGTACCATACGACGTGGATCTTCTACGTTGCTGATACAGTTTCAAATAGTCCATAGTCTGTGTTTTGACCATCCAAACTGGCAAGACTTTAGGCATCATGACGTTTCGGGACTTTAATAAAGACGAGGCCAGGAAATGTAGGATTATATCAACTAATTTACAATATACGACTGATCGATCTAGGGCTTCCAATATCGTTTCTGCTTGTCGCCATGATTTATACAGGCACGAAAGCAATTGCCTTGATGTCGATTCCCGTCTACACCATATTCAAGAACCTTACTACAATCTTGATCGCGTATGGTGAAACTCTCTGGTTTGGTGGTGTGGTCACCCCGACCATGTTTTTCTCATTTGCTCTCATGGTTTTGAGCTCAGTCGTCGCCGCTTGGCCTGATATTTCTCATGCTCTGCTAGCCGGGAAGGAAGGGAATACGGCAGGCGGTCAGAAGTCACTAGCAAACAATGCAGCGTACTTCTGGTCAATACTAAACTGTTTCTGTACAGCTGCCTATCTTCTAGGGATGCGTAAGCGTATCAAGCTCACGAACTTCAAGGACTACGACAGTACGTTTTGTCTCCACCTTACATTACTGAGAAGCCGCAGCGCTGAGGCCAATCTCTAGCAATGTTCTATAACAATCTTCTTACAGTCCCTATGCTTCTTGTCGCTTCTCTCGTCCTAGAGGACTGGTCGACTTCCAATGTGGTCAAAAATTTCCCTGACGAGCACCGCGCTCTTATCCTCTTTACAATGGTCTTGTCTGGTCTATCAGCCATATTTATCTCGTACACTTCGGCATGGTGTGTGCGTGTCACTTCGTCGACAACATATTCTATGGTCGGTGCGCTAAACAAGATTCCCATTGCAATCTCCGGTTTCGTTTTCTTTGGCGATCCAGTCACGGTTTTAAAAGTCTCCGCCGTGTTTCTGGGATTTGTAAGTGGGTTGATATATTCATTCAGCAAAATTGCCTGGAGTTCAAAACCGCCTAAGGACATACTTCCAACGACAACCGAGCCGAGCTCGAAGACAGCGTAGAGAGCAAGAGAGTTTCGGGTGGAATATGTCGAAGAAGCTTAACTCCCAAGCCTTAAATCCAACTGCAAGGTCATATTTTGACCCTGCCAAACCAACATGACTTCTGATTGTTAGCTATAGAGTAGAGCTGAAACTCAGAACCCCTCGCCGTCTCCATCTTATTGTACGACTCTCTCCATGATTCGATTTCTCCTGACTGTTCTTTTTACTCATCGATCATAGTGCTAGAATATGGTTCACCCAGTCGAGATGTGAAGAGAAAAACTCCCACCTCGTCGATAGCTTCTAAACATGATTCGACAATATTTTCTTCGTTAAGACGACATGATATTGCCATAGTATTGCTTTTCAGTCATGACTCGACAGAAGCGACGTATTCCACCAGAGGGAGACGAGGAACGTGACAAGCGGAACCATGGGAACAAGTATGACGTATCTACTCTAGCTATTTGTGTTCTAAAGCTTCCAATGATCTACTTTACTTCGAGTAGCAAAGTGGAGGAAGTCCATGTAGCTCCTCCACCTTTCCGGGGGCTACTCCACTTTCTCCACAGCTATAGCTAGCATCAACTCCCGAGTCAGTCGCTTTGTCTTGACAATACCATCTCTGATGTTCATGCAGGTACATCGGTTACAGTAGTAGCATTTCTTAGAATTCGGCATAGTACTAGCGACGCATGATCAGCATGTCTACCCCTCTGCAATACCGTCACTATGCATATTTTCAAAAGCCGACCAGATCTATATCATTCACAATCTCCACTCTGTTTATCATGTTCTATGGTAGTTGCGCTCTTTCGTAAAGATAACTACGATGCGTTTCACATCTCTCATATGGTGGACCTTCCCCTTGCATTTCGCAGGAGGAAGCCGGATTCCCCCAACAGCACATCATCTTGAGATCCTCGACAAACCCTCTCATACAGCTGGCGTACCTTTGGATTCATTCGTTTCTTTTTCTTTCGAGTTCTCGTCATTTCCCGACTATGCTGGGAACCTTTCCTCGCCTAACAACTTCTCGTACAATCTCCTAACAAACATTGGCAAGCTGCTTGGGTCGTACCCAGAGGCACGTGTTGGAGGCAATACACAGTAACTTTCGCAACTCGGATGTCCATTCCTATCAGCTACTGATCCCCAGCAGAGACATTGCTATCTTTGATGAATCACAGAAACAAGGTCTTGTCGGCATTGTCAACCCTGCCATAACCAGCGACTATCCCACTCAGATCACATTCGGCCCAGCCTACTTTGAGTCCTACAAAACATGGCCTGGTATCAAATACTCGCATGGCTATAATATGGGTGCCAATGCAAGTGCAGCCAGAGCGGCCACACTCGCCTCTGTTCCCTATGCCTGTCAAGCGCTAGCATCGTCTCTGGCCTTCTTTGAATATGGTAACGAGCCTGATTTATTCCATGCTTCTGGATATCGTCCAGCCGATTGGAATGAGCAGGATTATGTTCGGGAGTGGCTTAATGGTACCCGTTCCATCAAAGCTATTACTGCAGCCGCATGCCCTCGATTGTCGACGTCCAAGTTCATGGCTCCATCTTTTGCTGGAGTCGCGAAGAGCGACTACAACACTCTATCGCCTGTGGCGGCATGGGCAACTGGGCTTGATGCAGATGATGACATTGGGATCATCTCCTCGCACAACTACATGGGTGTGTCAACTTTACCGGGTGTGACTTTACAAGGCACCCTCATGAACCACACCAACGTGATTGAGAAGGCTGCCGCTCAGCTCAATGTTTCGAGGGCTATCGCAGCACTGAGAGGTCCTGGAGCAACTCCGTTACCATTCATACTTGGTGAGCACAACAGTCTAGCACGACAGGGACGACCTGGTCTGTCCAACTCTTTCGGTGCTGCACTATGGGGTCTCGACTGGAACGTCTACCTCGCCTCGCAGAACATCAGTCGCTCGCACATGCATCAAGGAACGAATTATAGGTCAGAGAACCACTGATAAGGACGTTCATAAGAGTACTGACATTAGTCTAGATACCAGTCGTGGCAACCAATCTCGACGAACCTGACTACCATAGGCACAAAAGCGCCATATTACAGCAATATCGCTGTGGCAGCCTTCTTGTCTAAACCAAACTCTACTTCAACGCTGCAGGTCACCCACGTACCGCAGTATGATAGTCCCTTCGATGCGACATATATTGCTTACCTCGACAATCGCCCTGTTCGTGTTCTTCTGATCAACCTTCAAACTTACAACACCAGTTCTTGGAATACCAACTACACGAGCGACTACCCGAGACCGAGCAAGGATTACAACCTTCGTTTACCAAGCACTTTCTGCAACAGAGAGGTCAAGGTGCAGAACTTGATGGCTAATGGTAGTGATGCTATCACAGGGATCACCTTCAATGGCTTCAGTTACAACTATGAATTGGGTGAGGGGAAACCGGTCAGGCTAGACAATGTGACATGTAACGAGCGACTGAAGGTCGGTAAGGATCAACAGGTAGTCATCAGAGTACCTTGGAGTAGTGCTACTATTGTTAATCTGGAGTAGTCATAGATCACTCTACTCAAAAGTAATCTGAACGCGACGTGCACCATGCTACTGAGTCCCTCTTTGTCGAAAAGTTTGACGATTCGATAATTATCTTAAACGTTTCAAATGAAGCGTCTATAGACCGTGGGACGCCCTGATAATGTCACAAGTATCTTTGAGGTACTCGTGACTCTTATTTAGTCCCCGCTCAGGATGGTTGTAATGCCCAAATGCATGAGGCATACCAGCGTAACACTTCATAGTGACATCATTGTCATGCTTCTGCATCTTCTCGCCGTATACGTGGGACTCGTCACGACTGCCATCAAACTCCGCCGTGACAATGTGCGTTCGTGGCAGCGATTTGAAGTTGGGCGCTAGCATAGGAGAAGCCATCCAGTCATTTACAGCAGCCTTGCGGACACCATCACGGTCGGGGATCCAGTAGCTCATGAACCAGTCCATTCTGCCGCGAGGTCCCCAGGGATTGTTCTGGTTTTGGGCTATGCTCGGATACAGTTGAGCATTTGCGGACTGCTCGGATGCTGAACCGATGGCGTGACGTATGTCTGTAGAGGGCACTACTAACAGAGCGAGCTTCAGATCAACGCCTTCATCTCGCGCCATGTGAGACATGACTGCAGACATGTGACCACCGGCCGAGAGTCCTCCAATGGATACACTGTCAGTGTTAATGTTGAACTTCGCAGCATTTGCTCGGAACTGGAGTGCGGATTAGCAGCTTTTCTCTTTCAACTTGTCGGAGACCGTACAAATGTCACTGTCTCCCAGCAATCGTAGATGGCAGCTGGAAAGACATGCTCTGGAGCCATGCGGTAGTCGATATCGATAACCTTGATGCCGACTTCGTTACAGACACTTCTGCACCAGGCTGCCTCTGATTTGAGACCTCCAAGGACCCAGCCGCCTGCCATGTATCAGTATGTGGGCTTCTTGAAGAGTCTCGACAAGACAAGCTTACCGCCATGCATGTTGAAGTGAACGGGAAATGGACCAGGACCTTCGGGCGTATACATGCGTACAGTCACCTCGCCTTGAGGATGGGTGACAGAAACTTGTATGCCCTCGACGGCGTGGACTTCGGGACCTGCTGTATCGTCAGCGACAGGACCTTGACAACAATGCATTGAACAGACCTGGCCAAGCTGCATACGTGAAGCTGTAAGCCGATGGATCCTTTCGATACTCCTCGATAGGCACCTCATCTGCTCTCTTCTGGTACCTGCCATGATCGTTCCACAACTTGACCCATTCTGGGTCCAAGCAGTCGTACAATGGGCTGTCTGGAATGGCACGTGATGCCGCGTTCGCCTCATCTGTTGCCTTTGTAGAGAGTGTCATTGGGGCAGTGGTAGCAATCATTGTAGACATGTTGTGCGATTAGTCGTGTTGCGATGGTTTTGCTTGTTGTGCAGACTAAGTCTGACTGAATACAACAGACAGCTTTCAGTCTTATCCTGTTCATTCAGACCTTGTCGTCTTGTCTTGAGCACGTCTGGACTCTGATGTGGTCGGCCGACCGTCAATCGTAGCTCGCCGCACGTTTTGTAGCATAATCATTGGCGGCATTCGTCGGCGTCGAGTGGTTAAGGGACGAACTGGTCATCTCGTGCTTATGGTTGGTCGATCGGAATAGCAAGTTCCTATCAGCAGGCACAATCAACCTAATCTTCGGCCAACATCCGTGTCGATCGCTAATAAAACGTGGGGATTGCGGGGTGTGAGCCTCGAACATGAGTCAGTGCTAGGTGATTAGAGACATTCGAGTCGCTCGTACTGATACATATAGTCATACACCGAGATAAATTGAGACCGCTACTGATAATGGAAACGCCACTCGGCCATCTTATCTCGCACGTTTGCCCATGATCCAAGTATCATATTGGGGCCTGTATTGTGCATAAAGTAGATTTAACCTCTTTAAATTCATGCGGTCAATTGAACTTACTACCCTATCCATCTTTCAATAAGCGTCTATTTATCTGCTACTTGACTTGGTCGGCTACAACTCTGGACGCACCATGTCTTCCACCAAAGACATCGAGACCCATCAGACGCCGACAGACGATGTCTCAGTTTTTGACGAAACCGCTCCAGAACACGCAAATCTTCGACGTGTACCTGGCCGTGTTCCATGGTTTCTCTTCATCATTTGTGTTGTAGAGGTAATGCACTTCCATCAGCTATGATTTCAGTCATTGCCAAAGCTAATATACGACTGCTGCAGTTTGGCGAGCGCTTCGTCTACCTTGGAATTTCCGGCCCCCTGCAAAACTACATCCAACGGCCTTATCGACCCGGATCCGGTATCCCTGGAGCACTTGGTAAAGGCCAGTCAGTTGGTGTTGCACTTGGAGACTTCTTCAAGTTCTGGTCCTACTTTTGCGTTTTTGGTGGTGCCATTGTGGCCGACCAGTACCTTGGCAAGTACCGCACTATCCTGGCAGCTTCGCCAATCTACATATCTGGCCTCATCATACTGGTCGTCACCTCCGCACCATTTGCAATCACGGCAAACGCATCAATGGGCGGTCTTGTTGTTGCCATCATCTTGATTGGTATTGGCACAGGAGGACTCAAAGCTTGTATCGCACCTCTTTGCGGAGAGCAGACCACTGGCGAAACCAAACATCTCAAGACACTGAAATCCGGAGAGGTAGTAGTGGTTGATCCTGCCCTGACGACGGCTCGAGTCTTCATGTGGTATTATTGGGCTGCCAACATCGGAGGCCTGTCAACGTTGATGACTGTCGCCATTGAGAAAGAAGCGTCTTTCTGGCTGGCCTATCTTTTGCCTCTCCTGTAAGTCTACGTAATTGTGGCATTGAGATCAACCTGGGTGGCTAATATGACATCAGAGTCTTTTTGGTTGTGCTCGCAGTGTTCCTATCCTTCAGCAAGAAGATCAACAAGACAGGACCGACGGGGTCACCAGTTGTCGATGCGTTCAAGACCGTTGCAATTGGGATGCGAGAGGGCAGCTTGGAAAAGGCCAAACCTTCTGCATTGCGGGAAGCCGGACATTTTGAAAACCACAAATTCGCAGGCGAACCCAGATACACAGACAGATATGTGAGCCAAATCAAGAGTGGACTCGGCGCATGCAAGGTGAGAAAATTGATCAGACTAGAGTGTAGCCACAACTTGCTAACAACCTGGAGCTGTTCTTATTGCTACCTTTCTACTTCCTCTGCTGGACACAAATTTTCAACAACTTGATCGCACAGGCTGGTTCCATGAAACTTGGCAGTACACCAAACGATATGATGCAAAACCTCGAGACCATTTTCACACTCACCTTGATTCCAACATTGGACTGTAAGTTCCACACTCATAGTTGAAGTTTTCATCAGCTGACAGACTTCACAGTGATTGTGTATCCCCTACTTCGCAAGTTCGGCATCCAGTTCCCTCCTATGAGGCGCATTTTCGTTGGATTCATGTGCTCGTCCCTGGCCATGCTGTGGGCTTGTGTTCTTCAATATTACATCTACAAGAATCCACCCAACAGCATCGACGTCTGGATCCAAGCGCCCGCATACGTCTTCGGAGCGCTATCGGAAATTTTCGTCATCATCACTGGACTCGAAGTAGCATTCTTGAAAGCACCTGCCAACTTGCGAGTTCTTGTGTCTTCCATCTTCTGGATGGCCATTGCCGCTGGAGCTGCCCTCGGAATCGCCCTCTCACCAGTCTCGAAAGATCCTCACATGGTTTGGACATACGCAGGGTTGTCTTGTGGAGTTTTCCTCGCCGGATGTGCTGTGCTCGTCTGCTTCAGACATTCTATCAAAGGCGAAGTGCCTGTGGTGGTAGGCATCGAAGGACAAAACCCTTCCAACACTACGGCGGAGCTGGCAGGCAAGGACGGTACAGACGCTTTGGCAACGAAGGCCTGATTTGCTGGCAAAGCAAGAAGTAGAGTGCTCACGTAGATGTCTCGGGCTGTTATATATCCAATATTGTCTTACCACCCTCTACAAACACTAGATCCTTTTGTAATCGCCATGTAGTATCTCCGAGATGTGCAATTGTTTGATGAGTCGCATCAGGACTTACTGATACTTCGAATTTTATATCTTACTAGGCTAATCTCACGGGTCACTCATTGTAGCAGGCCATGTTTCTCGTAGTAATGAACAGCAAATTATCCAAAGAGCATTTCTATAGTCAGAAGATTTGAGGAAACAGGGAGCAAAACCCAAAGGCAAGACCAGCTTGCATCGTCCCTTCCACGTCAAATCAACAAGATTTGTTCGGCTCTTTGGAAGGACTTCACCAAGGTCGTTCACCTTGAGGTGAACATGCGATAAGCATTGAGTTTGCCGATCAGACCCCTTTGACTCCGCTCAGCATTTCGTAACATGGAGTCTCAATCTCATTGCATAATCGTCCAAGAATGCGACAGCTATGGATCTGATAGATTGTGCTGCAGAGGTAAGACTATTGACATCTACAATTCATCATGCTGAAGCAGCTTCTTCTGTGCGGAGCGCACCTCGTGAGGAAAATAAGCATCTCCGACACCGCCCCAGCTTGCAGGGAGGTCTTTTCGTTCGCTATGCACCGCCACCGAGGGAAGTTCCCCACGCAACTTCTCACTCACGACATCAACCTCGTCCATGATGCGTAGTAAATTACGACCCATCAAGTCCTTAACTTCATCATCTGTCCAGTTTCTTCGGAGCATTTCAGCAACCTTTCTTAGGAGTAAGCTCTGGTCATAAGGTCTTAGAAGTTTGCACGCACAAGGTTTGGGTAGCTGCTCGCGTCCTCGAGGCCAATCACGGACGAGTACATTCCGTCAAAATCAGAACCAATCCCAACATGCCTCTTGCCAATGTTCCTTGCGATATACTCGATATGATCCGCTACACGAGAAGTATTTGCTGAGTCGACTGGTCCAATGAATGGAGGGTAAAAGACTGAGTGAACGATACCAGGACGTCTACCAGGACCTTCTCCTATCTTACTAAGAATCGCATCGGGAATGTTTCTAGGGTGATCCCAGATACTTCGAGATCCAGAGTGAGTCCATACGACGGGCGCTTGGGAAAGGGCAATAGCTTGCATTGCAGTCTCATCTGAGGTATGGGAAAGATCCACCATGATACCCAAGCGATTAAGCTCTTTGATTAGTTCTCTTCCGAGGTCGGTTAAACCGTTGCCTGGATGGACTACCTTCATGGGACCACCAGCACCATTGGAAGAAGCAAAAGCAGAGTGGCAGATATGAGTAAGAGTCATGTATCGGGCTCCTGCCTGGGCTAAGAGTCGTACAGTGCTTAGCGAATTGCCCAGAAAGTGCGTGCCTTCTATACCAATCAACGCGGCAATCTTGCCTTGTCCGTGAGCGTGTCGAATGTCTGCGGATGTGCGCGCAAATTGCAAATGCTCGGATTGTTGACCGATCATATTTTGAATCAAATCGAGCATTTCGATGGCATCGCGTACCGCATTGGGGTCATCTCCCGAGTCGTACGATGCTGGACAAGGTGTCCACACTGAAAAGAAACCTGCCCCGAGAGAGCCCTCCAGCATTCTTGGGATGTCGACGTGACCAGGATACCGTTGGCCAATTTTTGGGATCTCTTCCATGGGATTACGAGCTGAGTGAGGTTCAGAATGGGTTTCATCACGTTCTTGATACATTGCAACTGACAGAGACATCTCATGATCTGTGGAAGATCGATGTGCGTGTCAATCAAAGCACTCTGTCGCATCAACTCGTGTGCTCTTTTGAGCAGCTCTGTATTGTCAGCATCGATGGCGAGACCCGCTGCAGCAATGGAGAGAAGACTGAAAGTAGTCTTGAGTAACATATTGCTGGAGATGTTTAAGGGAAAGATGTAACAGTGAAGTCGTAAAAAAACAATGATATGCTTCAGTTTAAGTTGCGCAGGTACACCGCGGCAGTTCTGCCGGAGTCGGCTTGTCACCACGTACCTGATCATGAAAGCACCTGAGTCAGGGATGTGGGAACCTCCCCGCTTGGAAGCCGACCATACGGGACGGACGCCGTACTCGGCGGATAGCGCAGGTACGCAGATAAGCCGCTTGCGACGCCGCCTTTGCCCGAAGATCTTATCAGAGTGCCGACCCCGCTTCCATCTCAGATTTCTTTGATTTCGGCATTCGACGTGCAATACATGACCAAGCCCAAGACAAGACACAATTCATGATCGCCGCGAGCTCCGAATTGTTTATTTCCCTGCCAACCGGCATCGGTCTGGAGGAGTTTGAATCTCACTTGAGCGTAGACGCACCAGCATCGAAGACCTCGTGCTCGAGTATGAGAGCTGATGGATGCTCAACTTACCTAGACTGCTACTTTTGCAGGTACTACAAGCCATTGCATTGGCTCAGTGTGATAGTCACTATACAAGCGACACGACCGAAGCACTTTCCTAGATGTTATGTGTACAATAATTGTACTCGATTTCGTCCAGCACGGCGCTTTCTCGGATCGGTGTATTCGCACAGGATAAGGCGACCTAGTGGTAGCAAATTCAGATACGTCGTTGATGACTCTCTTGCTGGTCATAAAGTATTTCCTGGTGGATCGTTAGCAGTAAGATCTCTTTCCCATAGACCAACACAAAGCCGAAATGACCGGGTCACTACCTTTATCTACGGACAACGTCCAGTGTCTCGAGCAAGGTAGACACTGTCACGTCGAATTCAGACCTTACTTAATCTACCGTATCGGCCTTTTGACTCAAGAAGAGGCGACGACAATCTTCCAGAATGCGTAGAAATTATAAGAGGTAGAAATTGACATGACCGAGGATGGCATAATCCTACTCTTCCACTTCGAAACCGTGCAGAGCTTATACAACAATATCGAAGAGTGCTTCGCAAATTACCTTATCCAGTTAGTCAAATTCTTTGGCCCTTAGACTTCACTCATAGTTACATTAAACGGCAAGGAAGACCATGACCTTAGCGCTCCGGATGCGCTTATATGTCCTTACGGTTTCGCAGTCGCTCGAGATGCCAAGATAGTTATAGCGGTATTCTGCTTAAAGTACCGCAATAAATGGACAATTAAGATGTGTAAGACACCCCTTAAGATTGAATTGGCGGAACATCTGGACGGCATACGGCGTGTGGACGAGGATTTTGAGGATGTGCAGCGTGAATACAGTTGTCTTAGTCCGAGGGATGTGCCTTTCTCTCCCGCCTCGGACAATGGATAGTGGCAGTTTTGAGTGACTGGAGGATTGGAACAACTATCTGCAAGAGAATGGGAGTCATTATCTTCACAGCGGAGCCGAGGCAATCAATACTGGTATGCATACAACGTCAAGCGACTCGACGAGATCAACAGAGGCATAAGAAATGACAAAGACAACATGACTTAGACGGCCGGCATGAAAGAAATTGATTTCAAACTCGCTATTGTCATATCAGCTTATGTGAGGCAACCTTTGCTCATGGCCTGAGATCATGGATGCGAGGATGAACTCGTCGCACTATCTCCGGCTCAGCAATCGCAAGACGCCCCGGTGCCTCTTCACTGACCATCTCTCCGTACTTGACCTCTCGGCTGCCGACTTCCTTAATCAATGCATCTACTCCTGCGTTTGCGACCCGGGGATGGTCCAAAACGGGCGCGCGGAAAGCATTTGCGATCTCGAAAGGTCCGAGAGTGACTTTGCGACCAAGCTGCCAGAAGCCGTAGTAGCTCGGGAGAACGCAAAGAACGCAGACGAGCATTGATGCGACGGCGCCACACATGTATGCTATATTGGTCTTATAGTGGATACTGGTGCCGTACTGGATGGCCTTGAATTTGGTGGTGCCGTAGGGTTGATTGTCAGCGTTGTATCCGTAAGGATCCACCGCGAGCGTGAACATCAGCGAGTTGATCTGTCGCACAATGTCGTTCAAAGGGTCAATGAAATAGAAATCGCATCCACCAGTACTCGAAGGTGCGGAGCCCAGGTCCATTTCACTCAGGCCGCTTTGCGCAAGGACAAATCCTCCAGCAATGGCATCATAATGCATGCTGCCACTTCCTTGGAAGTAATGAGTGAGTGCTTTGCCGATTCCGCCGATCGCTGTCAGTTTTGAAGAAGTCACTGAGAGATGATCTTCAAGCACGTCTCGATAGCCCAAGACCTGATAGCCGGCTTGCTGTTTCTGGTCTGCATTGTATCCCTGATCGCCACTGCCTATGAGACTACCTCCGGAGAAAGTAGTATTGTAACCAAGGTACATGTTGCTGATTGGATCCTTGGTGTCGGTCAGAGTATTGTCGACAACAGTGACGGGATATCGAATGGTTGCAGGTCGTAATTGACAGTTGTGCCTGGTCACAGTGCCTGGACAGACTCCATTGCCGTCGCCTGTACTGCTGCCATTCAGAGCCGAGCTCGATGTGATGTTCATGATAATCTTTGAATAATCGCCGTCCACGCCGGTCATTCCGTATACAGTCTGGAATGCAACACTGAAAAGACTGTATTCGTACGTGCCGTTGAATGTCGAAGAATCACTCGACTGGCTCAGGGCTAGAGCATCCTGAATAGCAGCAGCACCATAGTCCATGTTGACGTCTTCGCTGATGCAGTCAATCTCAAAACCGATGCCTGGGATATCGAAAAGACATGTCCCATCGCATTGGACATATGTGTTCTCGAATATGCCGCCGTTGCTGCTCCAAGTTGCCATGTTTTCAGTGAACCAATTTGCGAAATAAGAAACATTGCCGGATCGGTCGCCGGTAAGAGCTGTGTAGGGCAACGTGTCGTTTGCATACGAATAAACATCGATGTCCTTCCCCTTGTCGTAGTCGAGCTTGGTGGAGGTAGCTCGTTGGAGTAGCATACTGTCGATTATTGTGAGCTTGGCCGTCAACGCAGCCAAAGCGATAACGTTGAAGTATCTGCCACCGAGAACGAGGTCCTTCATGCTCGAGCTAAAAGTCCAAGAGCGATGAAGTTCTTGGATGGTTGCACCTTTCAGTGCCTGTCGCCACCAAGTGATGGCGATACCGTTGCCAATTGCGATACCAAAACAGATGTTTGTGATGCTGTTGAGACCGGAGATGATTACATTGGGGGCGATTTTCTTCGGCCAGTGTTTCTGAGATTTGCCATTGGAGAGTACAAGAACAAGGATGGAACTGACTGCACATATGAGGACAGTGAATAAGGCACCGAACCCGACCCACGGAAATCGAGCCTTGACGCCGGTCTTCCATTGTGCATCTGGGAAAGCTCTTTCCTCACACTCGACGGGGCGAGCTTGTGTAAAGGTTGTTTCCTTTTCGGTCTGCATGATGTATAGAAGCGGATGTGTTTGTGTGTTCAAGACTTGGGATATGTCCTCACATATATAGAAGTCCGAGTACATACATATGTTGACTGCTAAGCTCTGGGCCTTGGTAAAATTCTGGGCCTTGGTAAAATTCTGGGCCTTCTGACCAATCAACAAGCATGCTTCAGAGAAATCATCGAGCTTTTTCCCTCTGTAGTAATCCCTATACTTTTCTTCAGCTGGAAAGACGCTTGAAAGAGCATCGCGTGAGCACAGCCCTGGTGCTTCTCATGCAGATAGAGGGTCTGCTCAACTTAGGCAAGCGATAAATGCAGAGTCGAAGGTTTGAAGATGCATGAGAAACAAACAAAGTTGGCAAATCGGACAGCCCGTTCAGATCCCAATCGGATGACAAAGACATGCATGCAGGATTTCAGCTGTTTTGTTAGCCAAGACGATCAATCAGAAGTGACAAGGAAGCTTTGTTTTGAGCTGAGAGAACATGTTAATGTGTTTGTCGCGTATTCTTGCCTCGGCTCTGCTCAAATGTGGCTCGACGGATCCCCACACTGGAGCCTCGACAACAGCCCCACATTTCTCTTCTTACGCTGAAGATTCTGAAGTCTATCTTGCATGTTGCATGTCTTGTATACAAGTACAGTGCATGTACCTTCGAGGTTGTGCATGTACCTTCGAGAATGCCTCCATTGGCATACCCGACACTCGGTGCTCCTGCCAGTAATACCATAACGATTCAGGCGACATTGTGTTTCTTGTTTGCACAAAAGTCCCTATCACCGTCAATAATTACAGCATGAAACATGCAATTGACCTCCGTCGAGCTGCTCTCTCTAATCACACGTCGACTCAGCCAGACCGAAGAGCATCGAGCACTCGAGGTTGCTATCCAACAGAGTTCTTTTTACTTCACTCCAACCAGAAACAACGAGCGCTCGATGCAAAACCTTCATGCAAAGCAGTAGCGAGCACGCATTTGCAGAAGCATGAAAAAGGTTCTTGAACACCTGGGGAACCATGTTTCTTATCTCAGGTCAGATATGCTACAGGGGTATGAACCCGATGGCTAGCTGAGAACCTTCGATCTGAGATGTGGTCAAGCTTTTATGCTTTGCGGAGTAGCCGATTCCACGTGAGAAGGGAGAACAGCTTCTAGTTCATCCAACAACATGCATGCATGCAACTTTACTTACCACGCTTCACCTGCATACATACCAAATCATCTCCAGAAACTCTCAGCTCGCTAAGCTATACTGAGCGTCACTCATACAAGTTCGGTCGACTCGATATCCAATGCGGTCAGTGCTTTCTCTTCGCACGTCCTAATCACCTGAGCATTCTTCAGCCAGCCTGAAAAGTATGCCGCGGACTCGACGTGGTTGACTGCTGTATATAGTCCGTGTTTGCGTATCACAGCATCCATGCATCGTCACTTGTATCTCATCCTTTGCCCTTCCTGTCTGTACCCTCTCGACTTATAGCCAGCCAGACTGATTGCAACGAATGGCCATGATGGCAGATGAAGAGATCATCCTTCCAGTCCAAGTTTCGACAAGCCACCCCAAAGACCCAAAGGTCAAGAGCAGTGTCACAGTCACTGCCCTCGATTTGAACGAACGACCTACCATCAAACTCCAGGGCCGCAGGAGAACAACATCATCGCTCGGCCAGCCAGAGCAACAGCCTGTCTTGCCTGACAGCAGTGACGACGCCCTGACTCGCATCGGCAACCTTTTCAAGAAGATCCATAGCTTCTCAATCGTCACAAGATATGCCTTGTACGTGTTGCCTGTTGCGACTCTGCTTGTCATACCACTCGTACTCTTTGACACAGTCTACAAGGACAAAAGAGCAGATGGCATCCGTCTCCTCGGTCTCTTTGTCTGGCTAGAGGTCATATGGGTTGGCTTATGGATCTCGAAACTGTTTGCAAAGGCACTACCTATTCTCTTCCAAGCAGCTTGTGGTTTGATATCCGGAGGCATTCGAAAATACTCTCTCGTGTTGTTGGCTCTCGAGATTCCCATTAGCTTGTTCTTGACAAGCATTGTTATGTGGGTGACCTCTCCGATCATCTGTCAATTCAATCACAAGCACTGTGGGAATCAATGGTTGAAGACACTACGCACCGTCTGTCTTGCTACCATTGTCGTTACAGCGGTGTTCCTCGCCGAGAAGTTCTTCGTCCAGCTCATCTCCATCAACTACCATCGAAAACAATACGACAGGAAGATCAAAGACTCAAAGAGGTTGATCTCCATCCTCGATGTCATGTACGACGCCTCCCGCCAGCTATGTCCACCCTTCTCTGGCGACTTTTCAGAACTCGACTACGACATCTTCGACCCGGACACCTCAGGGATCAAGAAAAAGCTAGGACAAGCAGGAATACGAACGACAGTCATCAACGACATTGGTCGCGCCAGAGACAAAGCCACCTCTATGTTCGGCAATATAGCATCCGAAATCACAGGAAAGACCTTGTTCAATCCCAACTCTGCTCATTCCATCGTTGTCGGAGCGCTCGAGACTCGCCGTGCTTCGAAAGCACTGGCTCGTCGCCTTTGGCTCAGCTTTGTACCAGAAGGCAAGGATGTATTACTTGTGCAAGATATCAGAGATGTTCTGGGTCCTACTAAACTCGAAGAGGCAGATGAGATCTTCAATGCACTCGACAAAGATTGCAACGGCGATGTCAGTCTTGACGAGATGATCGCGCTACTTTTGGAAGCTGGAACAGAACGCAAGAACAGAGCATCATCTATGCACGACATCAGTCAAGCAATTCAAGTTCTAGATAGTATGCTCGTTGTCGCAGTCATGATCGCAATGGCTTTCATCTACGCCGCTTTCTTCAGCAAGACTCTCGCCACAAAGACTGCTCAACTCTGGTCCGCTTTCACCGGCCTCGCTTTCGCTATCGGTGGAACGGTGACTGAGTTCCTCTCTTGTTGCTTGTTCTTATTCGTCAAGCACCCCTACGACGTAGGCGACCGTGTCGATATTGACAAGCATGAACTTATCGTCGAACACATCTCGCTAATGTACAGTGTATTCCGTCGAGTTGACACAGAAAAAACTGTTCAGATACCCCATGTCGTTGCGAATGCGAGTTGGATCGAGAATGTATCAAGAAGCAAAGCCATGAAAGAACGAATTACCATAGGAGTCTCTGCGTCGACGACTTCTGCCAATTTTCAAGCGTTGCGGAGTGAGCTTGAAGCTTTTGTCGTCGAGCCGGAGAATGCGAGGGATTTCCAGCCGAACGTTGATGTTGAAGTGGTTGGCATTGGTGATTTGAGTCACCTTGATCTCATGATTGAGGTGAAACATAAGGTAAGCATATGCGCTCTTGGACCTCGTTTGTTATGACATGACTAATGCTCTCTCTATAGTCAAACTTCTCTAACGAGTCTTTGCGTGCGTCTCGTCGGAACAAGTTTATGGTCACGCTTCTTAGTGCAATCAAGAATGCGGGTATCGAGAGTCCGACAGCTTGAGAACATGGTCGGACATATTCCGCATCGCATATGCTCTACTTGGAAAACTTTGTTGCAATACATGTTCCACTGAGATTCGCTACATCTACAATCATCTAGCTTCGCTGCTGTTCATCTACACGATTGATCAGGGTCCTCAGTCGAGTTGCGAATTCAAAAGCTTTGCAGAAATACCGATGACCATATAATATCAATGTCACATTATGATTACCTAGACAAACACCAAGCCCATGTGCCATCAAGATCATTCTTCACTGACCAGTCTTTTCTCCCTCAACATTCAAACATTTCGTCTCCAACCACTTAGCAAATCTTACCGTCGGTTCATCGATAGCTCTAGTAAAGATATCCGCAGCCCACATAGTTGTCAAAAGCGTAACAACAAATGCAATACCAAAGCCCACCTCTTTTACAGAATAAGGACGCATACCAATCGTATTCCACATGTATCCCATGGTCGCATAACCAACTGTATGGGTGACAGGACCATGCATCAAGTAGAATGCAAAAGAAATGTAACCCATGTATTGGGAAAAGCGGTTTGTGAAGACGATCTGCAGAAATGGTGCACGAGATGTTGACCATACGAGTAGAACAGCACCCCAGTTCGTCCAGTATGTTGATCTTTCTTGGCCTTTGGGGATGAGTTTGGATAGTGTGATCCAACCGGGGGATCTGCTGATGTTCCACTGTGGTTGACCGGCGAGGTACAAAGCTGCGAGGAAGGCGAATGTGTAGAAGACATTCCATGCGTGACGACGGAGTGCAGTTGAGCGCGAAGGTATGGCATCGAGGATTGGTGTGGCAGACGCGACGACAGCGTCAGCGGCGGCTTTTCTGGCAAAGTCGAGTTCGGCGAGGAAGAAACCCCAGTAGAAAAGTTGGATTACTCGGCGGTTTTTGTAGAACGCCCAGGATATGCAGCACAAAAGGAATGTGTTGCGAGGGATTGTGCGTAGTCTGCCGATTGCGAGCTGAGTTGCAAATAACATGATCGATGAGCGATATTCGAATCTGTGCATCCAAGCATATTAGAAGTCTGACATGGTAGAATGTCAAGGCGGCCTGGACTCACGGAATGGTCCAGAGATGAACATCAATGTCAGCTCTGTTGGTACCTGCATCCATAGACCAAGGATTCAAGAATCTTAACATCTGCGTGAACCAATTCCAGAGTTGCTCGTGCAGAGTAGGAAAGCTTTTCTGATGAGGCTCATGGACATGAGTAAGTCTTTTGGAATCATTGGCAATGTCTCGTGTCCAGTCGTATAGTCCGACCCAAACAGCAAGCGCAATCAAGAATGATGATGCCACACATGGCAGATACAATCTGAAGCCACGACGAAAAGCTGCCGACGAGAGATTGCGGAACAGGTCGCCGTACTTCTCGGCTCTCATGAGCTGAACGGGTCTGTATGATAGTGCATAGCCGGAGACGACAAAGAATATGGCGACCATGCCTGATCCGCTGTGGATGACTCGAATCAGAGGCAGTTTGAAAAACTCGCGTTCTGCTTGAGGATGGTCCTTGCCACTGGCATATGCTACCAGAACTCGTTAGTGATGTGATGGAACAATGACAGAGAATCGGATGATTACCAGTAAAGACTTGATGGCATGAGTGGCTGATGTGGAAGACGTAGACGAATAGACACGCCAGACCACGCATGCCATCGAGGAAAGCTGTCGGATGAAGAGGCTTCTTCTTGATATTGACATCCTTATATATCAAGTTCTGAATCGGTGAAGGAAGTAGAAAGAAGAGGACATGTCGCAAAACCTGTAATGTCTTCTGCCAGGTTATCATCCTGCCTTGATAGCTGTGTTCGGTCTGGTCAAGTGGATCATGTTCACTGAGTTCGCTCAACTCAAGATCGTCTTTGAACTCTTCTTTCTCATCTCCTGGAAGCAATCGGCCTTGTTCCTCGTTGGTGTGCATCTTGATTGCGGGAGTATAGACAAGGTGCTATTGAGAAGAAAAGTGAACAGAATAGTCGAACGGCCTGATCACACCTTGGTAAAAGAAAGACTATATGTGTACTAGAATGCATGATTGAGGGGCCCATGGCGTCTTGCCAAGTGAAGGATAGGCACTCCTTAGCATGACTGTTACAAGAACGTTGGATAATCTCGAGTCGTGAGCTGCAAGTCTAGTGTTCAGCTGATGCTTGTGTCCGAGAAGAGGCTGAGACGTCCATATCGCTGGTTGTACTCGTTATGTAGTTGCAATCAAAGAACATGGATCTGGAGATCGATCATGATCCTATGCTTCACTTTGACAATTGTGACTTCCAGACACATCGCATCACGCAACATTGGTCGCGATATGAAACAGTAGTATAAATCTTCAAAAGGGTACCTGCATATTTTGGCGGTGTCGATGTGGTGGATGTTTCTTGCTGCCAAGCCTCTGGTGCAGCTGAAAAACGTTGATCCCGCCCGGCTTAGATTGTTCGGACCCTGATCCGTCGCGTTTTCCACCGTCTCCACCCCCTCCTTTCCCACCGTCCGACCCACTTCTTCAACCTGCACAGATGTTTCTGCCTTCTCCCTCAGCTGAGCGCTGCAGGTCCCCGCTGCATGCTCACAACGCTCTCGCAGGGTGCAGTCTTTGGAGAACCTGAAGACGACCGCCATACAGACAAATTCTCACTCACGTGCATCGGATCACGCATGTTTTCAGCTTGGAGGAAGAAGTCATATATTATAACCCCTTACTCAGCGCTTCGAACCAATAACTGAATGTTGATTGTGCCTCTTTGAATCAGCCTGTCCCTAGACGATGGAGGATGCTCATTTCATGATACTCAGTATCAACAGCACGCCATGCGCCACCCAGACCTCCTACATACTGAAAGTGATCTCAACCACAGGACATCCCTTCTCACCGTTGCGCAATCTCCAATCCTGATCGCTCTTGTCTGGACTGCAGGAAGGTAATCCACCGTCAGCTGGAAAGATCGCAAGAAATTGGTCAAAGGTCGACTTCAAGACTTACTACCAAGACAATTTTCCTAGAGGGGGACATTTTTTGACAGCGTCTTCTCTACCGTCACTGGGCATGTCGCGTGGTGGAAGGTTATCGGGCTGCTCGTTGTCCAATGTCATGGCGATCCAGTCCATCCCCATTTCTTCGCAGTCTCCGCTGTGTCTCAGGCGGACGAAGACACAGAAATATTTGGCAAAGTCTGGGACGTCTTTGGGAAAGGCTTTCAGGTACAGCCAGCCTTGAATTTTCTGTGAGTACTTCATCTTAGATTGAGCTGTTGTGATGCTCAGTCTTACCCCAGTGGTCTGTTTCTGTCCCAGCTCGAGGACACCCCATGGATTGAACAAGGGTGAAGTTGTTTTCGTTTGGCCCCCGGTAGTCGTTTTCGATACTGCCCCAGTCCGAACCTCTGGTTCCTACGACCTTGACGGCATAGTTGTTGGAAGTGTTCTTGATGTAGAAGTAGCAACGAGTCATGTTTGATTATAATGATCAAAGAAGTAAGCCTGTGGTTGTTGAGCTGTGGTGATTCCAAACTCGAACAGAGAGATTCCTTCTCCCTTTTATATTTGCTTGAGTCCTATACCAAGTCACCTTGGAGCGACCTCGTCTACTTCTTCAGCCAGCCTCAGTATCGCTCCTCGCCATATCTTGCAAGCCATCGTGTACGAAAGTTTCAAAGATGGAGATCAGGAACTCCATCAGATTGGTCGAAAGTCGTGGTTGGATTTCACAAACGACGACGATTGTTCATACCTTCATCCCGATTGAGCGGTCACACTTCATGCTGACTGCTGTTGCACTCGCTAGCTCTCTCCCACAGTACCAAGATCATCACTCTTGCCAAAGTTTGGATCAGGGGCGGGACGGGATGGCTCGTTCCCCGCACCTTGTGGCGCTGCCATATCAAGACATCTAGATACACTACTGCATGAAAAACAAGCCTCTCTAGCCAAGATTGGACAAAGGTATGTGAACTCTTGATTCGATCTAAAGTTCTGGTTGGATGTTGCATCGAGAGTGGGGGATACGATTTAGAAAATACGGAGGGATCGTTAGAAGGTGCATTCAGCTGGCCGCTACCGAGATGTTTCATGACTCTATGGAGGCTCATGATTATTAGAGCTAGGACATTGCTTTATTCTTCTATATGCTCTATCACGGCTTTGCTGTCGAAAGTTATCTCTGGCTTCCGATCTAGTATGCTTTCAGGCAGAGGTGATGTTACTCAACTCTCCATTGATGGTGCCATAAAATCTTCAGCTGAACGTTTTAGAGACGAACTATAGTTTGTGCATGCTCGAGCGAAAGAGAGCTGGGATGGTATATTCAAGCCTGCTTAGCAAGTTTTGTATAATAAGTATTAGATCCCAAATAAAGGAGATAGGTCCAGTCATTCGTTCGTCTTAAAGAGTTGACGAATGTCTCGAATCCGAAGGATCAATGCTTATGACGTCTGTCGACGCTATATGTAACTCGACTTTGATAAGACATGCTAGCTATCGTGACCTCTACGTCCTTGTCTACTTCCGAGTAAAGTCCAGTTTACATTAATCAATCATGAACTCCACGTTTGGAGGTTGTTCAAGAATGGATATCATCTGAGACGGAGACGTTGATTATGCAGGAGAGAAACATGACTGCTCCGAATGACATGCCAGTTGCTACTGTGTCTATATCTTCTCTCTTTTCTAAAAATGGCTCACTCGACAATATCATAATTGTAAACGTCAAAGGAGCATGAATATGACAGACCAATGAACCATCTAGACTCAAACCGACCTAGGTTTCTTCCAATGCTTCCCCTGTCCCTTCCCCTTAAACTTGTTCATCTTCAAAACAAACACACCTCTCTCAATCGTATTAACCATGATATAGCCACTCGGGAAGCCGGCGTAATGACTCCAAGTACCCACAAAATCGACCAACCCTTCCGTATCATCATCTTCAGGGTAGATATCAAACCAAGCGACTTCTTCTACATTGCCTCCGGTGTGATCTTGAGGTATACCGCTGATATCGTAGACTCTCAACCCAGCCGCGTAGTTTGATTGGTAGACCAGACCGTTGTAGACATACTGGTTGTGATCGATTGCCTTGGCGGAGGATTTGTAATGGCCTGTGTTGATCGGCTTCTCGAGGTTGCGGATATCGAAGACGTACGTCACGGGGTATTGATCTGCGGCGGGTCCTGTACGATCTTCTTCGTCGAGTTCGTCGTCGAGGAGTAAGTATTCTTGCCAGTTCAGATCGTTGACCTGGCCTTGATGGGAGTATGCGGCGCCGACGTAAGGGGTTCGAGAAATTACCCGGGAAGAGTTGACTCCGGTCTTGTCCGTGACGTCGTAGATGGTAAGAGTGTCTTCGTTGTAGCCGTAACAGATATCTCTGCCGTAGTATTTTTTGTCTGGGCCACGGTATACAACGCATTGAGCGTCGTGGACATATCCGTCTTGAGCTGCGCAGCCAGGAGAGGTCGGGTTCGACATGTCCGAGATGTCGATGAAGATGAGACCGGCTCGACAAGTACTGTTGCGTGGCTGAGCACCGACAGAAACAGCATATCCGAGCTCCTCATTGACTACAACATTGTGCGTGCGACCAACAGGCAAATCAGTAAACAATCCAGTCAAGTCTGCGGTAATGCTGAAGTTGACAGGTTTTTGAGGATTGATGGTAAGCAACTTGTTCATGTCGAAGAACTGGATGCCGTGCCCAACTGCTTCAGATCCAATGACCATGTAGTTCTTGTACGACCTGATCTCTCTCCAGATGGAGAAAACAGACTGTTGCGGAAGTCGTCCAAGATACACCAACTTTCCATCTTTGTTGATCTCGGCAAATGCAGTTCCATCGGCTTGACCGATGGCAACAAATTCGCGACCATTATCAGAAACCCAACCCCAAGATGACGAGCCTTCTCCGGCGAAAGAGCCCAGATCGGCGTGGCTTTTGAAGTCGTAGTAGTCAATGTTCTTGCACTTGAATGTCTGCATTGGATTGCCAGGCTCGACGACGGCGAGGCCGTTCTTGTTGCATTTGACAAAGTCCTTTTCTTTGTGTGTCTTGTGGAAAGACTTCCATTTTTTACTGTCGTATTCGCCGTGGTTGCGGTGGGATCTCCATGATTCCTGATGCAGCTTGTCAGATTGCTAGGAGGGTTGGAAGGATGGGGTAGCACAAACCGTCTTTCTATTCATGATCATTTGATGAACCTTACCATCGTCATATTCTGCTTCGGTGTAGCCCTGGGCCAGAGCCGGAAGGAGTAAGAGTGCAAGTTGAGAAAACTTCATGGTGAAAGAAACACGCAGTGAATATTGACAACGGGCTAATCTGAAGATGATGGGAGAGAAGGATGGAAGAGATACTTACCTTGCATACCATTTGCACTTCTTATAGCTTTTTCCTTGCCCAACTCATACAATTTGCTGTCGATTACTCCGCAGCAGAAATCGCATACCGTATCATGGACACAGACACTTTGCCCCTCACAATAGACTCGACCTTAAGATACTACCTTCCGTTCATAGCAAAGAGCGACAAAATCCAAGAATTTTCAAAGGCCGTGCCAATGCCGGAGTCTGCTATCTCATGCATCTTCTAGACAAGCCCGACACTTTCAAAGTCTATATAGTTCCTGAAGCAATCTGCCAATATGATTGCGAAAGTGTATTGTAAATGCCGCGGCTCGAGGATACCACAGCAAGAGCAAAGTAAGTGGAGATACAATACATTATTGGACCAGAGATGCAGGTCATGGTTTCGCCCAGAAGGAGAGCCAAGTACGTAACCGAAGATATTGAAGCTAGAACAGATAAGACGAAGTCTCTCGTGTTATAGTGCCCGTGGCGGAGCATTGGCGGTGGCTTCGAGATGTCTTGGCCGCAGCATTGGCATCCCAAGACAATTTACTTGCCTACTTCCCTATCTTTTTGAGCGGCGGAGAGATAAGCGATTTCATGCATGTGATCAAGCTATTCTGATTACAGAAAGAGTCAAGAGTCTTGGGTTGCCCGTGGAGGAGATTGACACATTTCTACAGGCGAATTGGTGATTTCAGGCAAAGGAAAAGCCGATCGCTGCCATCCTCTCACTCGATTTGCGCAGGAGAGATACAAAGTAAAGCTTGACAATCGATTTTGGATACTGAGGTGGTATAAAAACAGACTTTGAACTGCAAAAGACACGAAAACACCAATAAAGAAATTTAAACCACTTTCTTGTTCTGCTCGGAAACAACTAACACATTCAACGCTCTAAGAACAAACACAGCACATCCAACAAGGAGCTACAATCTGCATATGACTGAACACATCCGTCTAGGTGGGCACGGCCGTGGGTGAAACAGTGCTGGTCGTGAGGACGGTGCTTGTGACGGTCACAGGAGTGACAGCCAGGGAGCAAGCGGAGGTGACGAAGCTGGACTGGTACTTGGTCAAGACATCCGGTATCGCGATTGAATCGCGAGCGACAATGGGTTCGGCTCTGGCTGCACGCTTGGAAACGGGGACGGGAGTGGGAGTGGCGGTCACCAGAACTGTCGAGGTAGTCACGGGGGTGGTATAACCCAGAATGCTGGAGCAGTAAGGCATGGCCGAGTTTCCAGGCCATTGGATGTCCTTCTTGGCTTGGTAGACGGCGGCGAGAGGGTTGGCGGAACCGGGGTTGGTGGCGTTGCTGTATGAGAACGAGTACTCCAACATGAAGTGGTCATTGCCCCAGTACTGGCCGATGTTGGTGGCGTAAGAAGATGACCATGACTCGCTGTACATGGCGCAAACCTGACCTTGGATATGGTTGGTGTTGTTGATGTAGAGAATGTATGTGTTGAAGAACTGGCAAGTCTGGACGGGGCTGCCGTCGGAAGGTGGGTGGGCGATGGCATAGTTCGACTTCTCTGTGCATGCTTGAGCGCAGAGCTCAGCGTTGTATGCACCGACGAAGATGGCGGAGCCCATATAGCTGTCGACACCGTACTGATCGAGAGGAGCGTTGATGGCAGCACTGCCAAGAGGAGTGGCTGTGGTATAGCCCGGGACTTGTTGGATCGAGTTGTTGACGTAACCGTTAGAGCCGGCGACGAGGACTTGGAATTGGTTGTCGGTGGTGCCATAGTTGAGTGCATTACCAGGGTTGACAGGGCCACCCCAGAAGACACATTTGATGGTGGTGGTGCTGGGAGGATTGGCACAGCCCGAGTCTCCACTTCCGGGATCTAACGAGGGATCGCGCTCAAAGTAGATGTTGAAAGAAATGCAGCCATTGATATTGTTGCACTGGTTTGCGCATGTGTTGGAATCGTAACTCTCCAATGTCGTATATCCCATGTACCCGTATCTAAGGCCAGTATCAGTCTGGAAAGAACTCGGAACGTTTGTCTGGTGACCGAAGACTTACGCATTGTTGGAGCTGTTCAGGTTCTGAAATGTCTGCGTGTAGCCGCTGGGCAAGGGAGCGTTTGAGGCTGCCGACGCAAAGGAAGAGAAAGTGGCGAAAGCAGCAGGCGTATCGGGACTGGGTACAGGTCCATAACCGGGTGAAAGAGATGTGCACGCGGCACGCTTTTGGAGCTCATTTACACTCAGGGTAGTTGCCCCGGCAGGGACGGTTGTAGTCGTGTCAAGATCAGTGTTGGTCTGAGCAGAAGTGATCTGGGCAATGGCCGCTGAGAAGACGGTCGATGGATTGTATGTCACCGTTTGTGCCGTGGCATCAACGTCAGTCGTGTAAGATGGGTTTGGAAGGGCATAAGCCAGTGAGAAAGGAATGTCTTGGGGAGCAGGAGCCGGCGCGGGAGCGGCGTTGACAATGCCGACAACGGCCGAGGCGGCAAATAAGAAGGAACGCATGCTCATGTTGCTTGGCTGGTCCGGATATGTGCTCGTGAAGTTGCTTGCTGATTGATGTGATGATCGATGCCATGGGTTGGTTGACACATCAGACTTTATATGCTTTGCTCCTGATATGGATTAGCCATCGAGCCTGGCCAGAGGCTGGGATCGGGTGGTCTTGCAGAAAGCATATTCCATGTCTGGTCCAGTCACTGCTCCATGGCAGGATGCCTCCTCGGGTTGCGGCTGTACAAACCCTCCCGTATCGGCGTCTCCGTTGCAAGAAACGTCCAGTCCAGATCTCGGGTCTTCGTCTTGACATGTCGAATCCAGCGCAAAGGGTTAGAAGATTTGACAAACTTCTGCTTGCTCACAATAGCCGGACTAACGTAGAAGCCGTCGCATCGGAGTCGCCGGGAGAACTCACGTTTGCTGTCTTGGTAACTCTGGAAAATGTCTTTCAAGTGCCGTGTGGTTTCTCGTCAGCCGTCCACTTCTCAACGGCGCAGGTATGAGATCAAAGACGATGCTTCTCAGTCACGGCATGTAGTACCGCTTCACCCGTGGGGGCTCTCGCTGAACCGAGCACGTGAATGTATCCGGCCATCAAATCACTTTCCCCTGGCTTGGTAACTTTGAATCACGGAGCGCGAAGTGGTCTTCGATGGATAACTGACTTTGAGTCTGAAGAGCTAAGTAGAATCAAGCCTCCCAGCACTGCTTGTGCAGAGTGAACGCGCGGAGATGGCTGAGACAGGTTCATCTGAAACATATACGAGCAGTCATGCAAGACATTTTTCAGCCTGTCCGCCGTGATCGCATACTCGATTGCGTATTCCTGACCTCGAGGCAATTGCGACTCTTCAAATCTCTGCTCTCAAGGAAACCGGATGGCATGTCCAAATTTTAGGGAAAAGGGGTCAATTTTGGCTTGACAAATACGGAGGCAGGAGACGGACGGTTACGGTCATGGCGGGGGTTCTCGTGTTCAACCCGTTACAACGGTTGAATCTCGGCAATCGCCAACGCCGCTTTGGGCCGAGACACCGATCACCATTTTCCCCATGGGAAAAGGGATTTCATAACCGAATCGCCGAACCATAACCTTGTCTGTCTGTTTCTGGAAGGAGTCAAGATCCTTGGTATGACATGCCAACATCTATTTCTGCTTGGTATACATGCCGATCGTCTTCTATTCGAGCCCGCAAAATGTCCGCTGTGATTCGCGTTTGCTTGTCTTGCCCAGGAACGAGGGTCAAACCCCCGAACTTCGTGGAAATATTTCCGACGGAAGATTGATTGTCTTAATACATTCTTATATCAAACGATTGAAACGAACCTTCCAATCCCAGGTTTTCCCTTCCACAGCCTACTATCATGCTCTCCCCTCTTAGATGATGTGATGAATGAACCTTCGCCACAGTGGCCAAGATGCATGGCGAGCCTGCAACTTGTGATGAAGTTCCAAATCGATGGCACGGCGTCCTGTGTCGACATCGATCTCGCTGAGCTTGCGCCAACCTTCACGTTTCCAGATCCAACCACAGATGTAAAAGGCGATGACGACAAACGCGGCGAGGTAGGAGTAGAAGAAGTCGTAGGCGGTCATGGGTCGGATGGCGACATAGAACTAGGGGATTGAGATTAGCGATGATCGCAACGGTCAACAGGAACAATCAACACTTACTTGAGCGATGAGTACGAGGATGATGAGGATAAGCCCAACCCAGGAGCCGTATACACCAAAAACGGCTTGGAAAGGAAGTTCGTCCAAAGTGTGTCCATTATACTTCCACGCAGCACGGAAACGGATGTGGGCGAGACAGATTGATCCCCAAGTGAACAGAGCGGCAAGACCACTTAGTGCTTGCAACCAGTTGAAAACGGTCTGCCCGGTACTCCCAAGCGTGATGTAGGCAAGTGGTGCCCATGCAAGAATGAAAGCAGTCGACCAAAGAGGACGGCCAGCTCTATCGACGTAGGTAAAGATCTTGGGAGCGTAGTTCTGCTCTGCCAGAGCAGTCAGAGTGCGTGAACCTCCGTAGACACCGGAAAGGCCGATCGAGATGACCGAGACAAGAATGACGACGTTGATAAAGTCGCCAAAAGCCGGGATGCCGGCGTTATTGGCGACAATAACAAAGGGTGAGGTTGAGACGTCGAGATAACCTCCGGCACCAAGAAGGCGTGGGTCATCATAAGGAACAAGAAGACCGACAAACAACAGACCAAGAATGTAGAAGAGACTGATACGCCAGAAAACCTGCTTGACAGCGCCAGGAAGGGACTTTTGTGGTGTCTCTGACTCGGCAGCAGCTAGACCGACGAGTTCAGTGCCGCTGAAAGAGAAGGCTGCAGTCACAAAAACGGCGCAGAGACCGGGAAATCCGTCGGCAAAGGCTCCGGGGTTGTACCAGGTACGAGCGCCCCAGTACTCCGAGTACAAGCCATTCTTGGGTCCACCACCGCAGACAAAGATGAGTCCCATGATCATGAAGATCACAACTGTCGTCAGCTTCAGCAAGGATGCCCAGAATTCCTCCTCCGCATAGCTGTGGAAATGTCAGCTCGGATGTATCAATTGGCTTGGTTGGTTGAAGAGACTGACCCCAAGACACCAAAGACGTTGATGAGGATGATGAGGAGCCAAAAGACGGTAATCCATATGCCAACGTTGACATCCAAGCCCCAGTAATTTACCGTAAGACCGGCCACAACAAGTTCGAGCGGAAGGACTATCGCCTGTGGTAACAGATGTTAGTACACCACGGAAGGATCTAGATGAAATGGCAGACTTTCCCACTGAAATACGTAATTGTATCCCATGGCGAACCCCCAGGAGCTATCAATGAAACGAGTCGAGTAAGTGTAGAAACCTCCGGAGATGGGATACATGATGGCGAGTTCACCGAGAGCATAAACAACGTTGAAAATCATCTGTGGGTGTTGTCAGTATGCTTTCATAGACTCAAGAAGCTGTCAAGGGCATACAATACCAATAATGCCAAAGCCAATCAGAAGGGCACCTGGGCCGCCGGTATTCAGAGCGCCTCCGGATCCCACGAACAAACCAGCACCGATAGACCCTCCAATGGCGATCATGTGCATGTGCCTGGTCTTCAAGGTCTTGTTCAACTGTTCGCTGACATCGTCACCAGAGCGGCGCTTGAAAGATGATGGCGTGAGCCCGAGTCTGGTGGCGAGAGAAGGGCGTTCGGTGTGGTAGTCGACAACGATTTCACCCTCGGAACTGTTTGGCTCAGGTGAAGCTTTACCATGATCCGCCACATTCTGGTGCATGGATTTTTCCATGGTAGAATACAGAGAGAGTGCACTCGGATGTGCGAAAGAGGGAAGTGGAAGGAGGAATGGAAAGAGAGAAAGAGAGACGTCCGTGACAACGAAAACCTACCTGTCTGTCAGGGGAACAAAGAGAAGCACTTATACCAGCACATCAACAAGACCTTATCACTTCCAAGTGTTCCAAGCCATTAATTCAGCTTGGCCGCCAAGGTCCAAGTATTCCTTGCTTGGGTGTTGACATGAGTTGAAGCCAGTGGCGCTGTCGTTGTTCTTGAGCAGTCTTGTGGTCAAGCATCTGGCTAACGAGTGTTGATCTACCACGGTCACGCAAGGAACATGCTAAGATGAGAGATGACATTGAGAGAAGGACGACGCTGCAGCACATGCAGACAACGCTTCAGTCTTGGCTCCGCCCCTGCAAGCTCATCCTTCAAGCTCGGGTGATTGCTGAGATGAGAGTCTCGGCATGGTGTGTTTTGTACAAAGATAACAAGCTTGGCTGTGACGAATTTGTGTTTTTGTGAACTGTTTGTATGTGTCGAGATAAAAGATAAAGAGAGACATAATTACAGTGATTAGCGGGAAGGCGCCAAGCCTCGTCCTCCTCCGCGTTTTGTGTTTCCGCGCTGGGCTGAACCTCTGCAACAGTCGCGCCTTCCATCTCGCTTGCCAATTTCCCTTCACGATATTCGCTCCTTTGTCCCGACCACCTTGTACTGGGTTGGACTCGTGATGAGACATATCGCATAGTCTTCTTCGCTTCTTCTACATGGTATAAGCATCACGTCTGCTCAAGCACTTGCGTGATACACCCATATTTCTTCCAAACGAGTGTCATACGTACAGGTAGGTATCTTTGTATCATTCTGCTGAGAGCATAGGCCGTCAGTAGGTTGTAGGCAGCAGTATTGTTGATCAACTGCTACGATTCATCAACGGAGCAACAAACGTCAACTCACAAGTAGTCATTCCAATCAACATCCATCATTCATCAATCTCCCCTTCACGATGAGCACGAACCGAAAGCTTCCCGAACATCCCGATGGCATGAGCGAATCTCAGCGAAAACTCATTCAATCCCTCTTCCAAGCCGCTATCCTCGCCACCAACTCGAAGAACTACAGCGACGCCGAATTTAAATATCGAAGAATTCTCAATCTCGAACATGTGCCACAACCCGACCTCGCCGCCATGTCAAACCTCATTGAGGTCCTGAATCTACAGCACAAATACACCGAGGCAGAACCCCTGGCTCGACGATTGTTACCAATATTGCGAGAGGAGACGGGCGAGAACAGTCCGCAGTCTCTGGGCTGGATGCGCAAGTTGATGGAGAGCTTGATCGGGCAGGAAAAGCTCGAAGAAGCAAGAGAATTGCAAGAGCAGGCCATGTACAAAGTTGCCACAATTACTGATGACGAGCTCAGAGAGGATGAAGCAACTGCCTTGGAAGCGATTGGCAACAAGATTGCATCACTTGGCTAGACCAAGTATGTGATGACTTCCATCGCTTGTCTGCGGCGATTGATTTCAGGATTGCGACCCTTGTATATCTCACAATCTCTTCGTCTTATAACATTCATTCTTCTCCCATAACTTTGCCTTGTTCTGGTCCGTCTTCCCTACGCCTCTTGTACGATTGTTTTCCATGACAGACGACCATGCGAGAGACTGATGACAACGATTCGTGATTGGTCCGGGACGGACTCTGTAATGACTCACTTCTCAGTCTAGACTACGCCAATAACGAACCATGCTATCATCATAGTGTACACACATCTCTTCCCTTGAAACAATTCTGCTAACAATTGACCAAGACAAATCTAAATTCATGGCGAATATCAGTTTCGCTGCGATTCCCGCCGAAATCACCATCGCAATATCGCAATACTTGGATCCGGCAGATATCCTCTCTTTTCGTCTCGCAAGCAAGCAGTGCTACGCGCAGACCTTTGACAAATTCGCAGATCGTTTCTTTTCAACATGTACGACAAGCCTTATGGGTCCAAGTCTTGCCAGACTTGAAGACATCTGTCGACGTGAGGACATACGTCAATATATCAAGACAATAGTGCTCAAGGACAGCAACAAGAAATGCAACGTTTTCCGCAAGGCCCATCCATCTTCCGGGGCACCATCGTCTTCTGCCATGCAGTTTTGGTCGCGAAGTGATACCGGATTATTTGACCTGAGTGAGATGGGCCTCGAAAGCCTTGCGCGCATGATTCGGAACGGAAGTCTGTCGCCCAAAACCATCAAAATCCGTGACCACGGAACTCAAATGGAGCGGATCGATATGAGTTGCAAAGCACCTGCTTCGTTTGCCAAGGATATCATCGAACTGGTGGAATCGACTGTCGTCTCCATCACTATCGCATGGCAAGCACATTTACAATGCACGGAAGCACACATTGATTTCTCACCAAATTCTCGAGGCAAGCACGCAAGCTTCTCGTTGCTGCGCACTGCGCACCTCACGGCGCCACTCCCTTACTGGGCTGAGAAGGTTCTCTACCAATCTCCTGCTCTGCAGACACTATTCCTCAGATTCAACGCCACATGGAAACCACATGATTGCGAGCAACTCCTTTCCGCAGCGGCTCCAATCCCACAATTGCGTGAGGTACACATTGCCGGAGCTCGAGCCTTGCCTGCACGGGTCGTTTTGGCCATAATTTCGGCCTCCAAAAGCAGTCTCACCAGTCTACACTTTCAAGGTGTGACGCTCGTCGGCTCGACATGGCGCGACTTTCTGTCCACCGTCGCAACAGATTTCACCAGCTTGGAATCATTCTCCTTCAGAGCCATAAGACAAGGATCTCGGGAAAACTACAGGAGAGACATGTGCGTTATCGAGTTCCTGCACTGCGACGTGAGAGGCAGAGAGGGGCTGCAATACTATGACAGAACTCCTAATAGAATGACAGCTGTCCGATACAACGGTCTTGAAGCTAGAGAAGTCCTGAGTGTCCTGGCTGCAAACACTGTTCGTTTCTACCCCGACAGCGACAATGAAGACTAACCACGAACATAATTCTCATTCTGATTCTACTTACGAATAGCTCGGGATAACAATTTCTGATAAGCAGGGTAGTATTCCTCTTCCAACCATCTCCGTATCCTGCGCCATGTTGCCAACAGAACAAGCAAATCTTCCTTACTGCCTGTTCCGGCGGTGCCTGGTCTGAAAGGTCCTACCACGTACGTGGTTCCATCGATGTCTTTCCATGCGATGTAGAAACACCAGTCGTTGCCTATGACCACACAGCCAATGACTGGAGGCAATGGGGTAGTGGTATCACCACTCGAGTCACGGAGGCGTTTCAGATGCTCCAATTGAGCATGTAGCCATATCAAAATTTGCACCTTGGACTTTCCGATGTTGCCATAACGACCATGGGCTTTGACTTCGAAAGCGACAAGCAACATTCTATCCCTCAGATGTCCTTACGCCATGGCAGAAATTGGTATGCCAGAAGCTGCTAGCTCCGGAAGATCATCTGATCTACGTCTGACATTGAGGACCAGATCCACCTGATTATTGACAAGTCTCTCTCCACCAGCAATTCGTATCCTAGGCAAGGAGTCAGGATTTATGCTTTTACCCTGAACACGATTGTGTTCAGTAGGGAGACGACCAGGGCCGACTTCTGCGACTTGATCCAAGACTAAGCCGACGTTTTTGCACTATGCGTCTTCGTCCTTGCGCTGCTTTGAGCATTCTCCAGCGGCTTGAACGATTCGCTCTGCTGCTTGGGTAACAGGCTCGCTTCCTGGTGAGGTATCCTGCATGATGAGTCTAAACAGTTTTTCCGCCTCGGCATCGGCAAAGGACCTTGGTTTTCCATCTCATGATGAAGGTGGAGCCACAAATCTGATTGGCGATGAAGCTTTACTGAGCGCATCGAGTGTCCTGCTCACTTTCGACGAACAAGATAGTGACTCGCGTTGAGGTATCATCTTTGGGCTTGGCTTTTTGTCTCCCTTCTCATTTCTGTAACCCAGTTTTTTCTCCTTCTCAGATGTGTCGTCTCGATGGTGAAATTTTCGGACGATTTCATTTTTTATGTTCCGATTCATCAACGCAGCGACTGCGGATTCACTACATATTGGGTCTACTCTTCGTGTTGACGATTTGTGATGTCGTCGAGGATGGTTTGCGAAATTCGACGCAAGCGGAGGGATGGACCAAGCACTGCGGAGAAATTGTTTGCGCATCAACGCTCCACCACCAACAACAACCTTGCTAAAACTTTTTGGAAAGGACGAGGTAAACATGCTCAACGAGACAATGATCGGATATTTGGTACATACACTCTTTACTATTCGCCATGGCAGCTATATGGTCATCTTTCCATATTCATCGTAGGTGACAAATTTGCTTCCGCATGCAGTTTTCTTTGTGGGAAAATACCGAAAACAGTATGAAGCTGGGGTGACCCGGTTGCGGAATTATGACTCTGGAAACAGTGGTTGTGCCACGACACCATATGCAAACAGGTCGATGTTTCTTTGGAAAGAATATTAAATAGTGCCTACCGCTATCATGTGGATCGACTACTGCTAGATTGTTGTTCAAAAGGTTGTAGTGATCGCAAAATCAAGTTGCAATATTTCGTAAGTGAGGATATGCACAGCGGGGACGGACCTTTGCCCAGACAAGCAAAGATTCAAAGACCTTCTTGTCTTTTTTCCAATGCAATCGCCTCGGACCTACTACGAAGCGAAAAGAAAATAGTCTCTTGAGACACCTGCAGATAGTCCGGGAAATCTCCATTACATAAATGATTGCAAGTCAGCGGTGAAGTGTTTCCATGAGCCATCACGATGTAACAGTCCTTCGCAACAACGCATCTCTTTCCAAGTCATCGCAAATAAGCAACATGCATGTACCGGAGGATGCTGTTTCAGATTCTCAACTTCCATGCAAGGTATCACCCAATAGACCTTTGAAGAAGATGATCAAAATGTAAGTAGCGTTTTTCCTTACCCCGTGATCTTCTGATGCAGCTAAAATTATCCCAGAGTTCAAGACAAATAACGGTTCCCGACGTTTGACACGAACTCGTACCTGACGTGCCTGCCAAGACATGAGTACATCTCTATTTGACCAGAGTTAATGATTATTCTGTCTAGGAAGAAGAGAGGGGTCTTGTAGCAGTTCTCTCATCCTCCGTCTCTGTGCTCAACTGCATCCCATTGTAAAAATTGTTGAACGAGCGACGAATCATCTAGCTGACATCTTGTACGCCATTACATCGGCCTGGACGAAACTCCAAAATCCCCGCATCCGTTGCAAACTTCTTTCTTCGTAACGCCTCTCTTTTCCGTATCCCTCGACGTTTCTATCTTTAATTTGCATCTTTGGGCGTCACTCCCCCAATACGAGGAGATGATCAGTGTAGCATTTTACGCAATTTAATGCTTGGAGACGGGCGTCGGCAAAGGTTGAGTATCTCGCTCCCTTTGGCAGCAACAAAACGGCGGAAGTCTTGCGGAGAACGAACTGATGAGGGGAGAGCCCACCATGCTGTCATAAAACAGAGTCATCATTCACCGCTGAGCTTGTTTGACCATCTAGAAGTGCTTCTTTGGTCGATCTCGATGGAAGTCAGCTTCCTCCAGACACTTATCATAAGCTGCAGCCAAGGTAAGCTTTTGGCTCCAGACTGAGCAAGTCTTCACCGAGACGTCAACGAAAGCTTCGACATGATCGATAATTCTCAGCACGACTTCGCTGACACTCCAGAAGAGCTGCACTGTGCAACATGTTTACACATAGCATGCTCCTTATCAATCTCCATCAACCAGTACTGCTCTTTATCGAAATGAAAAGGCATGATGCAGGCTCGACACTTGACAACATCGAGGTAAGCAAGGTAAGCAAGCATACCTCTCCAACGTCCTGAACCAAATGAAACCGTTACGGATACGATCAAGTAAAGTTTAAACCCGGAGCTTGGTGCTTGAGCTCCACCACTGACTACAAGGAATCGAACCAAGTCTGATTATCGAATCGAGGAGATGAGATTGATAGCACGCTGTTATAAGAAGGTCTTTCCTCCCGTCATTCGATTGTCTTCTTTCCATCAGAGAACAGGAACAACATTCGTTAGATACACTACTCTTATTACGCCTGGTAATTGATCATATTCTTGCCCTCATCAACCAACCTCATTCCCGCCAACCCACCGTAATCATGAAGTTCATCACAATCGCATCTCTCGGCCTCGCCGCCATCGTCTCTGCTCAGACTACGACCGAATCTGCTGCCCCCACCTCATCACCCACCGGCCTCGTCGGCTGTGCCAAATCTGATGCCGCTTGCCGTTACGCCCCTGATGCCAACCAAGCTCAGTGTTCGGCCAACCAAGCTCAATGTCAGACTGCTTGCTCCGACGCACACAGCAAATGCCAGACTGCACCAGACGCAAACGAAGCTGCATGTGCCGGCGATTTTGCCACCTGCCTGGGCGAGAACCCCTATGCTAGCAACGGCACCTTGACCCTTTCCATCCTCGGCTCGACCCCATCAGCCACTGTCGACGTCGCTGCTGCATCTACTTCTGATGCCGCCGCCTCTACTGTCTCACCTACAGGTCTCGTTGGCTGTGCAAAGTCTGATGCCGCTTGTCGTTACGCCCCCGATGCCAACCAAGCTCAATGCTCGGCCAACCAAGCTCAATGCCAGACTGCTTGCTCCAACGCTCATAGCCAATGTCAAGTCGCACCTAACGCCAACCAAGCTCAATGTGCCGCAGACTTTGCCAGCTGTCTTGGCGAGAACCCTTATGCTAGCAACGGCACCTTGACCTTGTCCATCCTCGGTTCCATGCCTTCATCGACCGGTGCTTCTGGCGTCGTCTACACGACCGAGGTTGTCACTGCTCTGACTACTGTAAGTCTTCTTCAACCTCATCACCTCCACGTCTCCTATCATAAGACTAACCACGAATTACAGTACTGCCCTGCATCCACCCAGCTGACCTACAACAACAACGTCTACACCGTCAGCAGCGCGACCACTCTCACAATCACAGATTGCCCCTGTACAGTCACAAAGCCCGTGTCCGGCGCCTCCACAATGGCAACCGCTACCGGTGTTTCTGGTGCTGGTAATGCTACCGCTTCTGTTTCCATGCCTGCTACCTACACTGGTGCTGCTGCTAACATCCAGCTTACTGGTGCTGCATCCGGGCTTGTTGCTGCTGTCGCTGGTGCTATCATCTTCTTGTAAGAAGTGTCTGGAAAGATTGAGGGGCAAGGCAATGGTGAGGTGGAAGTCTTGTTCGATTCGAGATTTTGTTTCTTTCTTCCAAAATAGTCCGGTGACAAGGAGATCCCAAGAGGGCTGGTGAGTCACTGGCAATTTTCTTCTGTTGAAAGTCAATCTGTGATGGCTTTATTTCGTATCCTGCTCACAATATTATTATTCTTCCTTTCTTTCTTCTTTATATCATGATGCCCCCAATCCCGCTTTCAAGAATTTACCTGGAACGAACAAAAGTCATAGAACTGTCATCTCATCCTTTTACTGTGTTACTATGATAGGGTGAAAGACCCGCCACAGAGAACAAGCCTCGTGAATCAGTGAGTCATGGCTACTGCAGGCATCTGCTATGGACAGACAGAAGAACAGTCAGGTTTCCCTTCTACCACGACAAGGACATCAAGATTCAATCTTTAAATGTCACAGCAAATTATGTTCCTTCAATAGCTATCTTTCTTTTCTCGTTCCCACAAGACTCAAAGCTAAAACAGTCTTGCTCGCCCGAAGCTGTTAGGTGCGAGTATGGTTCCTCCACAGCGGAACCTCGCAGACAATTCGGAGATGTACAAGGACGAGATGGAGAAGAATAGTCAAATGAAAAAGTAAAACAACATACTGAACTTCAGATGAGGAGGGTAACAGCAGAAAAAGAAAAGAACAAAAAATAATTGCCGCTTCTGTGGATCGAACACAGTGCCTCCAGAAAACTCGCTACGATCAGCGAAGAACCAAAGTTGGACTTCAGTCTGGCGCTCTCCCAGATGAGCTAAAGCGGCTTTATTTCTTGGCGTTTTTGCGATCATCATGGTATATCAATCTCGGCCTTGAGGTACGCCCGAAAAAATCCAGACCATGTCGCGAGTCCGAGGATACCATAAAGCGAATCTTGAACTCAAAGAATGCGGGACAAGAATGTTCAAACGCGAGAAAAGACAGCTCCAAGTGAGAAACACGAGCATAAAAAAAAAGGAATAAGAACAAGAAAAATGACAATAACAGAACTTCGAGTTCGAGAATCACGTCAAGACTTCCTTCACTCGCGAGTTAGAAGAAACATCAACGTACAGTAGGTCTCAATGTTCGCTAACGGAGTCACATCCAGATAGCATATTGCATGAATACAACCATGCATGAATATCTACCGAATATCGGTAGTCATACCGAACGTTGGATTACCATTCATTTACCCGGTGAGAGAGAGGGGAACGGTCGTCGGGTCCGGAACGATCAGGGGTCTGAATCTGGAGTTTAGTAATAGTTACTAGTGGTATCATAATACAACGTCGGTCATAGTACACAATCGTTCTTATGTTCAAGTGTTTCCTAAGTCTTATAGGTCCAAGTACATGCGATTTATTTGTTTAGTCTCACTATATAGAGGGACTCTTGAAGATTCATCCATTATATAGTTTACAAGCATTGGTCATGCATAGTGAGACATGGTCACTAACATAAAATGTCATATGATAGGCAAACCTTTTGAAATGGTAAGAGAGCCGTTGAGAGTCTCAACCTGAGAGAATTGAAAAGAGAAGAAAGACACCAGACATCTAGATCGACGAGAACGATGTCAACATGGATAGAGAAGATGAAGAACGAGGCTTGGAAAACAAGTAATGATCGGGGGTCCAGAAAGAAGGCCAAATACTGTTGATCAGGAAAAAGATAAAGAGGATAAGAATGGAATACTCGAAGAACTAGAACGCCATGACGCTATCGTAGGGAACTCGAGAGACCTTCAACTTCTATCATACAACTTTCCCTATTCCGCACACCTAATGTAGAAGATGCATGAGATGGATGCCAACAGCAGCATAGATACTGGAGTAAACACATATAGAATATCCCCACTGCCTTTTCGCAGCAACAACTGCCGAAAATCGACTAGAATCACCAGTTGTTATACTGTTATACCGAACGTCCGAAAAAACAGTTAACCTTGGTTAAGCAGAGTGAGAAAGCAACGATCTTCTGGATTGTTGCTTCGGAATCGTTATTCTCGGGTCCGGAGCGAATAACAACGGGGGATCTTGATTTTGACTCTCTTGAATCAGGAATGGGGAAATGGCACAAGAGTCGTTTGTACTTTGAACGTACCTAGACTAGTAGTGGTCAATGACTCGAGTCAGGGAAATCCTTTTATGCATGTTGATTTCTATCTTGTACTAAAAGTTAGTATGAACGTCGAACATACATACGGACGTACACTTGAGAAGCAGATCAATTACTCGTAAAATGGTTCCAGACCTCCAAGTATCTTGAGTCATGTTTAATAACGGCAGTTCTGGGAATGTACATGGCACTTTCTACAACGTCCGGCTCTTGCCAATCTTGAGGAGGAAAGAATAGAGAAAAAAGGTAGAAGGAAGGACGCAAGAGTCATTTCACATGGTCAATTGAGTAAATTCACATACATCCCTCTAGCCCAAAAAAACAAAACGACCAAGAGAAAAAGGAGGATGAAAATCATTTTCATAGATTCGAGAACCAGAAACAAAGTTGTATATTATCAAAGCCGTTCATAAGGCAATATCGCCCTCCCCATCTCCTCACCTTCACAGACGGCAACCGTACTGTTACTTTGATCCCTCCTCCCAGCCATTTCCAATTCGCTCCGCCTCCTCCTCTCATCCCTACTACACCTCTCGGTCTTGATCTCCACACTCTGCACAATTCCCCCATCCTTCCACGCTTCCGTTACAAAACCAACTTCTTCTTCCCCTCCCCTTCCTCCTTGGATAGTGATACTGGTTTTACCTCCGTTGTGTCCGCGCAACTCGTCCATCGCTACTAACGTTTCTACGTCGTGGCGAGCGTGATTCGTCCTTGTTGCGCCTCGGTTCACGAAACTGGGGAGCGGTTGTGATCCACCTGCAGTGCTGGACATGCCGCCACGTAAATGCCTCCGTATGCGGGAGATTAAAGGTCGGAGGGTGGCGGTGTTTGCGGCTGTGGCTCCGACACCCAATTCGATCGTCGTCCAGATTGCGATATCAGTCGTTTTCCAGAGGAATTCTCCTTTGTAGTGGGCAAGTGCGTTGACAAATGGCGTGCGGACTATCGTTGCCGTGCTACCTCTTTTTTTGATTCTTCGTTAGTATTTCTTGTCCTTCTGTAGAGGTGAAGAAAAGGATAGGGAAGAAGGAGGAAAACGTACAGAGCGGCAAATCCAAGTATACTGGCAACCAAAATCTTGGTCTGCCTTGCCATCTGCAGATCCTTGACTATGAAGAACGGCAGAATTCCGTAAGTCCAATCCGCAATACTGTTCAAGACAGAAATTGTGTATCCCATGATAACCATGACGTGAGGACTGAGACATTTGCCATGATGTGAAGGGTTCAAATCCCACCAGAAGGACACTGGTTGACATTGGAAAATGACCACGAGACAGTAAGGGATTGCGAAGACGATGTTGGCCACGATGATGAGTTTAATGATGAAGATGTGGTAGCGGTGGGCGGCGATGCGGAGGAGGAAGAGGCCGATGGAGATTTTCAGGGCGCAGGAGGCGAGGGTGTAGAAGATGTAGCAGAAGAACCAGGACTGTTTTCGGGGCAAAGAAGTCAGCTTGTGTTTCGGAGGAGCTAGTTGAGAGAGGGTGGGAGTATGTGGTTACCCTTAATGCTAATTGCGCATTTTCGTCGTCGATGAGATATCGTTTCTTTCCTGTACCGTGATGTACGCCGACTAATTGTGCTATTACATATGCCAGGAATAAGAAATACGATATGAGCATTGATGTGTCATCGGGACCGAATGCATTGCCCAGTATCTTTACCCTGTTGCATATCAGTACAACGAACAGTCAGTGGGACCAGGGAATATGCCTGTGACTCACCGTGTGACTATCCTCAACACCAAAGAAAGAGTATAGAGAATGATAAAGGCAATAGCAATGGCTAAGATCTGTGAACCACGATCGTCGGAGACCATTTCTCCTATCGTAGAACAGACAAACCCCCCACTAAAAAACGGAAAAGAAAATGGAAAACGAGAGACAGGGAAAGGGAGAGAGGAAAGAGCAACAGGAATGTGGAGGAAAGAGTATAGAGTCAATCATGTAGCATGATTCCATCAACTTGAGTCGAGGGAACGGGAGTGAGCAATGCCCCTCATCTTGTATAAAGGTTCCCAAAGCTCAGGGCAAGTCGATATATAGCCAAGATGTACTGGCGGATCAATTGTGGCTTGCGATATTGACATAAGGTAGAGGCACTATATTCTGCACTCTGATTAGTGATGCAAAGGCTGGAGCGGCTGCCATAGAAAGGGTCTAGTAGTACGATGATAACAACGACTGATTCTCAACGTCGATCAAATGCAAGATCACAGAGTCGTGGCCTACTCTGAAGCCGTGCTTGATGGTAGACGTTCACCGGTTGAAGTGGCCGAACTAATACATATTCCTGTCGGCACTTGGAAGATTTAGAAGACGGCATATACAATGCGTGGACGTTGAAAAGTGCTGGTAGGCTTGTTCTAGCGTGCTGTCTTGTGTGTAAGTCTATACGCGAGGCCAAAAAGCAAGCCGTGATTCCAAAACGTCGTTCAAAACGTCTACATCGCTGGTTCGGTAGTCACCGATATCCCGTTAGCATGAACTCCAACCCATTGCGCAAGTGGTTCCAATGATCTCTCTCCTTAGTCATTCATCGAATCATCCATGTGATTCTCCAAAAAAAACCGGATTTGTAAATATTGTCATTTTATGGCCTCGGTCCTTTTTCTTTTTATGGGATCCCTCAAGATGAAAGGAAAAAACGAAGGAATGTCTGTAATAGAGTGCGGGAGCAATGACAAAAAGGGTGGAGCGAGAGAGAACGACGACGAACATCCCGAGGTTCGCTTGGTTGTGTCAAATCGTCTGTGCACGACATGAGAAATCTCGGTCGGCATCCGTTCCGTCTCTCGAGATTGGGCGTTGAGGGTCTCAAGTTGCATAAGCGAACTATAGAATTGATAGTAATGCAAATACAAATCGTCTTTTGAGCAACCAGGACGGAGAGGCGGCTTGCTCACTTTTGGAAGGTCCCAAAGCGGAGGAGAGAAGAACCATTATTGAATGATCGTTCTTATCGCTACTCAATAACAGACGCAGGAGAAATCTGTCTTGCCTGACCCAAGAACCAGAATCCAACGTCAACAAAGTCGAGGCAAGGTCGATCTTCGCAAGGGCCTAGTCCCGCACTTCAATCAACATAGCCTCTGCCGCCTTCATCTCAAGAGTTATCGTGCCATTGCATCCAACGCTGATCACCTCTTCCGTTCTCTCCCCGAGTAATCGTCCTGTCTTTGATTCAAAGCTGATACCAGATACCTGAATCCCACTCTTTGCGTTGGTGCCGGGACCAACTAACCTTGTTATCTTTAGGCATGTGCCGAATTCCCAAGTTGTTTCAACAGTCAATTGACGAACGGGACGATCGAAGCTCGAATGGAAGGTGGAATCTGTGACGCTGAGTGTCGATGGGTTTGAGAGTCCTTCAGTACCGTTCCAGACTTGCAGATCGACTAGAACCATCTTTTGCAATTGCGCGTCCTGTTGATGATGACCAGATTTCGAATACACGGCATATCCACTGAGGTCGGAGGTGTTGGCCGAGGGTATCTGAGCAATGTGCTGCTCAGCATTTGCCGACAGAACGTGAGCCAAGAAGTAATGACCATAATACAAGCTTCGTATTCCTGCTTCCAATGTCTCGTTCTTGTATTCATATGGAAGTGGTGTAAAGCTTGAATATTCACTCTGAGCGCCGAGATGAAAATAGATCTTTGGCATGCCGATGCTTGCTGCGAGCAAAACGTAATCGACAGACCAAAGAGCAGCACCTAAAGTGTCACTAATACCGCTACGTCCTGAGCAAGAAGCTGAGTTAGTTTCTCCAAACACCAGTGGAATCCCTGCTTGATTGCCTGCAGCAACTTGGGGTATGTATTGAGACACATTCTGCCAGAGCACACTATGATTGGACAGCAAATCCAGACTTAGACGGTACCAACGTGTGGTATCACATGTCGATTGGGGATACAGATGAACGGCATATGTCGATATCTTGCCACGCTCAGTCAATCCAGCTTTGGTGAGATTGACAATATCGAAGTCATCAATTTCATCCTGCTGGTCTGGTACTTCTGGGGGATCGGCAAAGACGGCGGCTTGGAATTTGGGCGGGCATGTTGCATTCCGGTACCAGTCAGAATCGACAATCTGATTTGTCAAGTTCCGCCATTGCTTGATGTACGTGTCGACGTCCCATGTTGGTGGCCGCCAGTGCTTGTTGATGAAATGATCAATCTCGTTACCAAGTTCAAATAGCTTCAACTTCGGACCAAGAGCATCGTAGGCTGCCGCAGCCTCTTCGACAGCATTTGCCCATGCACTCGAGTTATCGTGCAAGTTGAGCGTATAGATGAAGTCGGTGCCTTTTGGGAAATAGTCTCCCCACTGTTGGAACCATACATTACTGATGTTGAATGTGGTAGTAACTGTGTTGTTCGGGTACGCCACTGCAGTCATGCTCTGCTCAGGATGAAGATATGTTTGATCGGCAGTATTGCCTCCAACACGAAAAGTTGGCGGCTTTCCTGTCAAGTCGGCGATGTGTTTCATCAGATTGCGTGTGAGGTCGGACGAAACGTAATCTGTAGTCCAGACTGGCTCCAAGGAGTACCCATAGGCATCCTGAACCAATTCGCGAGTGGGAAGTTTGTTAGGTATAGAGACATGGGTACAGCTGACAGTAGCAGCAAGCACAAACAGAATTGAAATGCATAAAAGCATGGTTGCAGAAAAAATGGCCAGAGACAACCTGGCCTACCTTTACACAAGAACCTGCAGCCTACTGGCTTAAATGATTCTGACTCTATTAGTAGCATCGACGCTGGATGTAACGAAACCATGCTACATCGAGTGCAGATTTTTTGGACATCACAAGGAGATCAGGATCTGAGTTGGGACATCGTGCGGGGTTCGGGTAAAGGAACTGCGGCGACCAAAGGTAATTGGGAGTCATTCGGTGTTTTATTGTAGCGATATGGCAGAGCAAGTTTTCAAAGGTTGTCGACGAAAGAGGTGGATTTGACATGATGGCGAAGTGAGCATGGCTTTGACGATGTCGCAACTTGGGCAAGCTGGTGCTTGAAAATGCCTGGTGGGTACAGGAGAGGAAGACTGTTACACCCAGATGCAAGACGCTGTTTTGAACAAGTCGGTATATCTCTGTCAGCTTACGTGTAGACTCGAACTCGACCTCGAGTTATGTTGATTGAGGCATGTTCGAGTTCTACAACACCAACGAGCATAAGCAAGGCAAGCAAGAGAAGAGCAGGACAGCACAAATTCACAAACACCGCCAAGCACGTCAAGCTCAGCATAACCATGACGCAGCCTATACCTAAGTCCTAACTCCGAACCTGGAAACAGAGCTCCTTCCCATTCCCGTCCCTCATCACCACCTTCCTCTCTTCCTCCCTGCTCCTGCCCTCTTGATCACACCTTCCCTGTTCAGATACCACAATGTCCCAACGCATCCTTATCACTGGAAGCAGTGACGGCCTCGGCTCCCTAACAGCCAAACTCCTCCTCTCCCGCGGCCACACAGTAGTCCTCCACGCCCGCTCCTCCGCCCGCGCCCACGACGCCGAGAAAGCCTGTCCCGGTGCCGAAACCACAATTGTTGGCGATTTGAGTACCTTCTCCGGAATCCGCTCCGTCGCCAAACAGATCAACGATCTGGGTTCCTTTGACACAATAGTGCACAATGCGGGACTGTTCACGGGACCTTTCCGCAAGACCGAGGATGGATTGCCGGCCTTAGTCGCGGTCAATAGTGTTGCGCCGTACATGTTGACTTGTCTGACGAAATCCCCCAAGAGGTTGGTTTTTGTGTCGTCGCAGTTGCATAGTAATGGTGACGCGGAGTTGAAGGATATCGATTGGAAACAAAGAGGGGAGAAGAATTGGCGTGATATGCAGGCGTATGGAGATTCGAAGCTGCATAACATCATGTTGGCGTTTGCTTTTGCGAGGGAGTTGGGGGTGGAAAGTCATGCGGTTGATCCGGGATGGGTTCAAACCAAGATGGGAGGGCAGAGTGCGACGGATGATTTGGGATTGGCCGTCGAGACTTTTGCCATGGTTGCTACTGGCGAGGGTGGCGTCAAGGAGAGTAAACCAGAGTTTTGGAGGGACAAGAAGGTCGGCAGTTACAGACAAGAGTCCAAGGATGTCGAGAGACAGGACAAATTGTTGAAGATACTCGAGGGCATTTCGGGCGTCAAAGTGCCTGAGTGAAGTTGAATGAAATGAGTTATGATACTATTAACGAATGGAAAAATTACAGCTTCCAACTGCTTAATAAGCCCTCCCATCTAGCTTCCCGCTTTTGCTTTTCAGCAAGATCGCCTTCAGAACACATGCTTGAAGCATGGCCACTCTCCAGCAGACCCATCGTCTCCGAAGTGTATTTATCCTCGAATGCCTGCATGAGCTGCCTCCAACAGATCCAACACAAACCAACAAAAACAACAAGGAATAATAACAGTCCCCAGGCAATCACTGTACGTTGCCTTTGATTCTTGAATCTGAGAGCGTCCCATTCCTTGCGCAGCAAGACCAGATTGTCCGCCTCCTCCAACACCGCAGCAACGTCCGAGTCAACAATCCCTGCCTGTGTCATGTTCTTAAGAACGAGGTCTTGGAGGCTCGCATAAACGCTGCCATCGAACATGTCGAGTACCGGTGTCGCACCAAGCATGTCGCCACTTTCTTCCAAGGCCACAGCCCTGACATAGCGTGTGTTGTTTCCATCAAGGTAGAAGCTGTCTTCAAATCCGGTCTTGTTGAGCATGGTGTACAGCGACTCCATCCCATCAAGCTCGAGAGGTTGATCGGCAGCAAACAACATCCAGCTCCTGACCTCTGTAGCGCCGTTCCAGCTAAAGTACGCAGTGTTGTTGTCCCTGTCCTCCCAAGTCCTGTTCTCTACACCCGGGAAGACCATCATCTCGAATGGATGCCCGATCCGCGGTCCCGCCGCGATCTTTGGTCCCCACCAAGGTTTACCATGCCAATCAATCTTCAGACTCCGGTAGTTGTCCGCAGTCTCTCTGTCATACCCTGCCATCACTGGTCCCATCCTCACATCCCAGATTATCGTGCCATTCTCGCTATACTCGGTGAAGGCCGGCTCATTGCCAAAACCCAAGAGAACATTTCTGTTTGGCAAGACTTGCATGCTGCCCTTTCGGAACGCTGCGATGGAGGAGGGAGCACGGTAATTGTGCTCAAGACGGGCGGTCATCTTCTCAAAGTCCAGGTTGATCAGGGCACCACGGGAAATGGGGTCGGATGAGGCGAGATACCTGCACTTGCGATCGTCAAACACACTTAGCATAGTGAGTTCCTCATTTGCCCATCTCGCGTGATGCTGCCATGCAAAGTCCGTCGCATATCCATCATTTAAATCCAGAAAGTCGTTCCTCTTGCCTCCAAGCTGCCATTTGACATCACCTGTTCTGCCGTCGATGTAGTAGATCGCACTCATGTGTCGAGCAGAGACAAGATAGTTTCCAAGACGATCTTTTTCAATGCTGTTGATGTGGAAAAAGTCCCAGGCGTTTTGTTTGTACCAGCCTTGCCAATCGGCGTCCCAACCTTGGACTTGAGGAACCCAAAGACTGTCGTGCATGTCGATGTGATCCGAGGCTCGCCATTGATAGATCAGCTCGTTGGTGGCCAGATCAATCTCTTGAAAGTAGGATTCGAGGAGCCACGAATTGTCGTGTAGGGAAAAGTCCTCGAGTTCGTATGGTTTTGGTTCGTTGACGGTGATGATGGCGTGGCAATCGTCGGTAATTAAGATGTCGTGCGCATCCGCGAGTTTCAGACGGACGGAGGACACGTTCCAGATAACGTGGTAGGTAGAGTTGAGCTTTGTCCAGGGATTAGTCTTTGGGATATACGTCATGTGGTCGCACGTACAATGTAATAGTGACCGGCAGCTCGGCCATCGATGTTGGTCCCAGCCCACCAGACCAGATAGTCGGATCCATTACAGGTTTGCATCGAGATTCCAAAGTTGTCCTCGTCAAAGGCCGGACCTTGGTAGACTACCGACAGTGTCTGCGTATCCAGCAATTGAGGGCCATGTGCAGGAACCTGGTCCTGATCTCCATGAGGACTCCACGTGACAAGTCCTTCTGGAGAGGCATCGTCTTGTGGTGGTATGATGACATTTGGTATTGGTGCTATGACATCCAGGTCTGAGAAGAAGCGCTGTTTTGGATATGCACCATATTGACTGAGTCTGTAACCATCGTCGTTCTGGAAGGGAGAGATGTCGGAGACGACTAAAGATACGTAAAGAGAAGTGAAAAGAAGAAAAACGAATGGGATCATGTCAAAAGAGTGAAAACGAATGGAAAGAGACTGCAGCTATCATGTAGCAGGAAGTCAAGCATTACTTACCTTTTTCTCACGGAGATAAAGATGTTCACAGATGCCAAAACTGTCAAGGTACATGGTGTTTCAGAGTGCCTTGGTGTAGAGCCGCAACATCCATGGTCGTCAGAAGCAGGAGATACCAAGAATTTTAGAAAGGCTGACGAAACAAGTGGAGTGTGGAGAAATAGCGATGTGCGAGAGCAGAGACGTCGGTCATGGTAGGGATGTCAGGTGTTTTCCTCATGATGTACAACGGATATCCCTTGCCTAGCCACAAGTCGCCTGACAGTCTCTCACAAGCACTTGAAGGCAATGGGATGAGATATGGGCCGAACTTGTTGGCATGCTCGGATTACGAACAGAGGAAAAAGTCGAAGTAGTGCTTGTGGAGAGTCATGGGCGAGATTAAGCGTGACGCAAGCTGTATGAGCCAAGAAGTCCGACGTCAAAGGAAGCTGCAGAGAAGATCAACCTGGTGGTCGTGCGGCCACGAGTAATATAGATGACCGGTCCTATATGTGGCCATCCAAGCACGCACTGCGTATTCGATAGATACAAGAATGTTTCAGATCGAGTAAGGAAGGACACAGAGCAGGAAGAAGTGACCGTTTCAGAAAGCGTTGCGGAACCGCCAAGCTTCGATGCCAAGGACGGCGACGGCGACGGAGATGCTACATAACGACAATGATCGCAATGGTCACACGGATAATGATGTTGATGATGAAGTAAGGTTGATGAATAGAAGAAACAATTGAAACAAAGAGGCGATCACAAAAATATGATTGACTGGTGAAAGTGATCATGAAAGACATGAAAGTCAAAAGCAAGGGTATCAAATGTTACAATAGAAGAATCCGTCTCTTCAACCTCATTCCAGAACTCCAGCGACCAGACATTTCATGATACAATGCTCAAGACCTTGATTGAAGTCAGAAAATCAAGACTGAGGGTGCTGTATGTGTGGCATGTAAGCGCTCATTATCAACTGAGTCAGATTGGTGACGGTCTGCTCGAGAGAAGCAATGCGATCCTGCACTGCGACAGAATTCTCCAGGGCTTGCACTCGAGCATTGAGATCAGTGTTAATACGATGTTGCTCGACCGCAGCTTGATAGCCGGCTTGGTATGCTGCACGTGCTGTTTCGTTAATCGCAGGTTGTGAAGCAGCAAGAGAAGTCGCATGCCCGTTTGGCTGAGGATACGGTAAATGTGGACGAGAAGCTGCTGAAGAGGCAGCCGCAGTCCCAGCAGCAATGGCAGCCGACTGATTTGGTGTCGCTTCTGGTGTCAGATGCTGACCATTGACGCGCTTCGAAAACGACTTTGCAAAATTGCCAATGTCCTGACGGGTGATTAGTGCGTCCGGCCAGGTTTGTCGCACTAGTTGCAGCGTCTCTGATCGAGAGAGACCTTGTCGTAGTTGTTCGGCCATGAAGAGTTCCATCTCATGTGTACGAGTGCGGCGGCGCACCGAGGAAAACGTCTCGGCCGTGTCTGGAGGGTGATTGTGCTCATTGCGATTGCAGTGCCTGATCTGCCATTCGCCCTGCGGTAATTGAGGTTCACTTGCGACAAGGATGACTCTCATCCGACAACCCATGCGTACTGAACCTCTGTTTGTTCTGCGCCGGACATCCGTCGTCAACTTGCGCGTGTTGGCGGGTTTTCCGTGTCGCTTGCACTCCCACAGAAACTTGTAAGTGACACCCTTCGAGTTGAGACCTTGCTTTCCCTTGTTGATGCGCACCAAGTCAAAGCCATTATCACGAGACCACTGATTGCCAAAATCTATAGCCGCTTGGAACGACGGGAAGCGACGTTCTGGTGGTGCCGCAGAACAGACGACGTTGTATGTAGATGCCCCCTCGCCAATGTCTGTAGCCTCGCCATCTGCTTCGACAATGTCGCCGACTCCATCCGAGTTTGACGAGGCGAGGGCGGTGATGTCGGCCATGATTCTTGAATTGTCTAGCGGTGTTTGACTACTGCCGGTGGTGGGAGCCTGCGCACTCATTCTTATTGAGCCGCCGGGGGGGGCCTTCCGGTTCGGGCTGTCTCAACCGGGCGCTTGTCGTGGATGCCTGCTCTTTCTGATATAACAAGGTCACGAGGTGAATGTGGACTCAGATCCCTTCTGTCGTCATATCACAGTTGTGCCTCGCTCTTGCCATCTAATGTGTATCTACGACGTGAACGCGACGGCGTGGTTTCCTGCCCGCCATCACCAAAGTCTCCTTTCCCCGTGCGGGGTTTCCCGACCGGGCAATCTTGGCAATCCTCGTCTGTTCCTTCCTTCCAGATTTCGCGTAGATACTCGTTCGTGGCTCTCATCGAGCCTCCCGTGGTGAACGCTTATGAAACACACTACCAATACCTACAGTACTTACTCTACAGATCGACCCTGCATCAAGCGCGATGTGATTCATACCACGGCCCTTCCTCCAGTTGCGCATACGGTCCTCATGGCTGCTCAGAGTCAAGTATCGACATGCCTACCTTAGCGCTTATCGAACATGTCATGTCAGCAGTGTCGTTAAGCGAGTTTGCTAATAGCCGCCATCTCCATGTCGTGATCTTCTCAATCCTACACCTTGGCATTGCTCCATAAAGTATTGCCTGTCTAGCGTTTGCGTTATCAGCCCTCCAGTCAGTGGGTTCTATCTTGATAAGCCTGCCGTCGCTATCCCAGGAAAGGAAGTGGGTCGTCTTTCTGATCATCTGTCTCATACCTACTTCTGTACATGCACAGCACATCAATATCTGACACCGAAGGATTCAGCAAAGCAACAGTAAAGCTGGCTGTCATTGTCAAGGGTGAGCATTCCGCCTTCATTGGGACGGTACACCACTTCCGTCTGTTCGGTTCGTCCACCTGCATGTATAAGTAGCATGCATCAACCCCCTGATATTCATCACTTCTCCCATCACTGTGGTCTGTCATCATGTCTACTCGGCTCAAGGTCATCATTGCTGGCGGAGGTATCGCTGGTCTGACCCTTGCCAACTGCCTCGAGGTAAGTTGCGGCCGCTTGAAAATATGGCAATCATGCTCACAGAAAACACAAGAAAGCGAACATCGACTATGTCCTGCTTGAGCGTCGACAGACATTCACCCCTCAGGTCGGAGCATCCATCGGTATATTTTCGAATGGCTGCAGAGTTAGTTTGCTTCCACTCCAAAAGCTGTGAACAGCCCATCTGACGCTGTGTCATAGATCCTCGATCAACTGGGATGTTTGAAAGAGTGGGAAGATAGTGTCGTATGTCCTGGCTTGAGTGACATTGATGCAGAAGCCGGTCTGACGATTGCAGATTCCTATCGTTTCCGAATATCGACATGACAAGCATGGCAAAGATCTCATGCCAGCCAATGGTCGACCTCAACTTACCGAATCCCGGTACATTTAGACTGATTTGTGTACGCAATTCAAACGCTGACAAATGCTAGTTCTGGTTATTTCATCGCCTTTGGTGATCGGACAGATGTTCTTTCTATCTTGGTCAACAATCTCAAGGACAAAAGCAAGCTCCTGAGTAATAAAAATTTGACTGACATTCGCCAAACGTCGACCGGCGTAGTGGCTATCTGTGAAGACGGCACAAGCTACACTGGCGATATCCTGGTTGGGGCCGATGGTGTAAATTCCAAGGCAAGAAGCGAAATGTGGCGTCTTGCCGACGAAGAAGACCCAGAATTGGTCAAGGCTGACAAAGAGGGTAAGCATCACTGCCAAGTTTCTGTTCCCGTCATTCCTTCGCTGATGTTATCTCCTAGCCATGACGGCCGATTATCAGTGTCTCTATGGCATTTCAAGTGACTCTGCTGGACTGCCGTCTGGCAGTGTCCATCACACATATGACAGGGGCAAGAGCCTGTTCATAATCGTTGGCAAAGATAAAAAGTCTTATTACTTCCTTTTTAAGAAGCTCGACAAGGTCTTCAGACCGCCAAACATCCCCCGTTACGGCCAAGCCGACAAGGACAAATTTGTACTCGAGCACGAGAGCATGAAACTTTCCGAGAACATGGTGATGAAAGACCTCTACAAGACCCATCTTTCAAGCACCCTCGTTGCTCTCGAAACTGCTTCATACAAGGTATGAAACTATGCATGCTTTACTTGTAGTCCAGAATTCTGCTGACGGGCTCTAGCTATGGACTCGAGGACGTATTGCTTGTTTAGGCGACTCAGCACACAAGATGACTCCCAATGCAGGTATGTCACAGTCCATCAAACCCGCACATGCACACGTATTGACTGATACGATACAGGTCAGGGAGGCAATGCTGCCATCGAGTCAGCTGCTGCTCTCGCAAACGCAATCAAGAAGCTTGCCGACACAACAAGCTCTGAGCAGAAACATCCTGACCTAGATAAAGTGATCGAATGCCTTGAAAGTTACCAGAAAGAGCGAGAATTTCGAGCCGCGGCAGCTATCAAAGCATCGACTTTTGTCACCAATTTCCAGGCTCTTGCGTCCTGGGGGCATGTGCTTTTAGCCAACTATGGCCTCGCGCTCTTTGACGTCGTTTTACAAGACTTGGCCGCCGATATGGCAATCGGCGCTGTCAAAATCGACTACCTACCTCCACCTGAGCGCTCCCTCCACGGAACTATGCCTTTCAACCCAGAACAAGGCGACGGCAAGAAGGAAAGCAAGATGAGGAGACTGTTGCTTGCCTTGCCATTTCTTGCGTTGGTCGCTGTGGGGTTGAACTTCATGGACCCCACACCCGTAATGCCTGCATTGAACAAAATCTTGGAAAATGGAAAGATTGCCATGGCTGCCATTGACATTCCCATCATGCGAAGCTTCTTTGGGGTAAGCTGGTGGGACGAAGGGTTCGTATGCCAATGTCATCATTTCCATGACAATGCTGATATGTCAACAGTTGGGTCCCCGTCAACGTCTTTTTCACACCAAGCATCTTCGGCTATGACCCTATCAGTCGCATCCAATCCTCTTCGTTCCTTATCGACCTCGCGGTCATCATCTCAATCTGGTCGATCGAAAGCGTCCGTCGAAACAACTTCTTGACTCCCGCTCAAATCCCTGGTGTCTTCACCATGCTCGCTCAACTCCGAGGTATCGGAATCATCGCACCCATCTACTACTTCCTCCACTGGATCTTAACTCCCATCGAGAATTTCAAATGCACGGACATGCGTCTGACTTGGCTCAAAAACACATACGCAATTCTTCCATCACTGTTCTTGACTTACTATATCCCTTTACTCGGCGCATTCTTCTGGCCCGACATGTATCAGCGACAAGGGTGGCTCTTTGTCTGGCAAATCTACCCCGTATGGTACTTCCTTGCTCAGACTTTCATCAGCAGATTTTTCAAAGACACCATGGAAGAGGATAAGTTGCATGATACCAAACGAGATGTCCCGGTTCTGCGATACACTGTCGGTGTACCTAGCTTCTTCTCCGCTGTAACATGGATTTCCAAAATCTACACGACTTCGATCCCATTTGTCCAGGTCTTCCTACCTAGTTCCTCCACGCAGGAATCTACGGACTTTGTCCTGTTTACTAGACAGTTTTTCCAGTGGGATGAATTATTACTGTTTGCCTCCACGTATCTTTGGTTAGGATACTTCATGTCGGACGCAAAGCATGCGGGTATGATCATTGATAGCTGGCTGAAGATTATCCTCTTGGCTGGGATTAGTACGATCTGTCTAGGACCGGGAGCTACGGTTGGAGGATTGTGGCTCTGGAGAGAGTGGATCGTTACGGAGAAGAGACACAAGGGAGCTATTACTAAGGAGAGTGTGGCTAGGGATATGTTGAAGTAAGTCATTGAGGTGACGAGGGTAGGGTCGAGATTGTTTTTGAGTGGCAGTTTTCTTTGCATTCTTTGCCGAAGAATGTCTGATCGGCTTGAGGAATTCTTCGAAACTTCGATAGGGATAAAGCAACTTTTTTTTTTAACATGGGCTGCCAACACTATGACAAAACATAGTATACAAAGCCTACAGAGCAAGCTGGGAGTAGTAAAACCTTGTACTGTTCGCGACCGACGTGATTGAAGCATAGACAGTTTTTGTAGTAGAGTGCTTGCCTTATGACTCATCGGCAGTGGTTGGCCAGGCAGATAAACTGATCGTGCATAAATTCGTGTACGTTTATGAATATCATTATCGTCGTTACCTGGCATTTACTAAACACAGTCTACCTAATCTTCAAGGCTCACAACCAGATTTCTGTTCGAAAAGTAAGGGCCGAGATTTCTGTATATGCAAATTAGTTGCGAGATTGTACAAAGTTCACAACCTCGAAAATATCATACGCCGCACGATTCGGACATACGAGATGGCTGAAAAGGACAGGCAAGCGGACATGAGCGACGGTCTCAAGGTCGAACCATACAGTCGTAGTGCTTGTCTAGCAGCCATCAGAGGCGAGCAAGTTCCGCATGGTCTAGGTCATTCACTACATCGCCTTTGCACGATCCGTGGCATTCGATATCATCACGGTTTCGGTCATGAATTGTCCGGTGTCCTGCCTCCATTTGCACGGGCGCTGAACGCCAGATCCATCATGAGCAACACGATTCCTGACATGCGCGCAGCTGAAGACATTCCGTATTGTATTTGGCACCCGGATATTGCATCTGAGGATACATACCGTGGACTGGCGCAGCGATACCCGCAGATGGTCTACCAGATCGCTCGAGCGTGCGCTGTGGCCGGCTATGCCACACTGTACCACGAGCTAGACGTTTTACCCGATGTACACGTCGCTGAAGAGGCGAGAGAGTGTGGTAATACGGCAATTTACGAATCCATCATGGCTCAAAACGTTCGATATAGTATCATGAATGACTACACTCGCTCAATCGATATTACGAACAGACGACCTGCTTATCTCAATGGAGACACAGCTGTCCGCTGGATGCTCGACAGCAAGCAAAAATTCAAGGATGCCGAGAACGAATTTTGGGAGACCGATGACGGACATTACATTGCGGGAGACTTCTTTGGTTCCATGGGCTATGAAGAAACAACCTTCAATCTAACGGAAGATTTCGGCATTGACGAGGACGAAAGTAGCAACGAGAACCAACAAAAGCTTGCTACCCATCCAGATCAAGAACTATTGCATCAGCCTCTACCACCAGATCTCCCAACAGTAGACAAGGATTTACTCATCGTCATGGCCGCCTACTCAGGAAACATCGATCGCTACGTTCGCTTGCGCAGACCACAACCAGTCTACGGCGACCGCGAATGCTGCGTCGGTGGCATCTATCACAACACCTTCTTCGCCGTGTGATGGTCTAAGCAGTCCAATGTAACGTCCACGTACATCAAGAAAGCCCTCAATGCGCGCTTCATCATGAACAATGTCCTTTCTCGGACCCCTTTCCCAGAAATCGAAACGCCATACTTGATCTGGTGGCCAAATTTCGCTGCCGAGTCGACGTACAAGCGCTTGGCGGAGTTGCAGCCTGACATGCTGCCGCAAATCATCCACGCATGCATGTTTGCCGGATACAGATCTCTGTTCGACGAACTGCTGTCTCGAACTACGCCTGACGAGGTATTGCTCAGAGCGGCTTCAAAATCGTCAGAGTCTTATTATGCACATGCGCTTGGTGAGCGTGTCAAAAACATGGGGGCCACACCATCACCACCACGACTGGGTGACGAGTGGAAATTCTATGTTTCCGGTAACCTGGGGACCAACTATGGACCTACTGTGCGCAAGTATCTCAATAACGGTAATGTGGGGACTGGTCAAGACATACCATACAATGGTATGCAGTGTAATGCTGAGAATATAGAGGTGATGGCTTGTCTACCTGACGAATGGAAGATTTCCGAAGATGACGAGGCGTTCTTCAAGGAGCTCGATTACGTGGAGCCTAGAGAGCTTGTGAAGAGACCAGAAACTTTCATACGTTCTTCAGAGTTTGGCGATTGTCTGTACAAGCATGGAGAAAATCAAACCATCAGTATCTTACTTATGATTGTGGTATGTGCCATTGTATCTTTGACCAATCTTACGATATCCTCCCATCTTCTTGTTATCCATCTCAAATTCGTGTCTCCGAACAGCCACAGAGCTTGGATTGGGCATGAAAGGGGTAGTAAAATCCAAAGTGCTTTTTTGTTCCTGGATGGTCAGTTTACACCAAGTCAGAGCCCGATCTCGAAGGCAGACACAAAACATGGACCCCACGTTCCTGCCTCAATAATTCGATAAGGAGATGAAGTGGTGAAGACTATCAAAAGACGAGCGCAGCTCCTTTCAATCCGGCATAGACTTACAACATGCAAATTTCACTTCCCAGAAATTGCTAACCTTTCTTTGTGACCTTCCATTCTTCCAATCTCGGCGCAGACAATGCTCGTAAACCATAAGCGTGCACCTGTTCTCCCCAAATTAAATGTTGTATTTACGACCTGTCGTACACCATGTTCAGCTGATTCGTTTGGTTCTGCGCCATGTTTCGCTCTGGGCAGCTGGAGGACTTGGGATGTGGTCACATTGCAACATGATTGCTGCTATGGCGACACCAAGACACTGGCTCAAAGAGAAATTGTGATATCAGATAGTGGATGCAAATGGGAGGTACCCATTTCGAAGGTGCGCTTTCATGAATTCTCTGTTGCGAAGAACAGCCCATGCTGAGTCCGGCGAACAAAGAAGCGCAAGGGAAAATAATAGAATACTTGTATGCCGATGACAAAGAAGTTGCCAACTCGATGACAGTAGGGCATCAAGATGCAGTATAAGATCAAGTCCGACCATATTCGGCGATAAGAATTCTGTAGATGGGAGACGCTGGTTATGCTGCGATGATCATGATAAAAGATCAGAAATCATCGCGGCTGCCTGGATGCTGCATATCAGTGAGCACGACTGCCTTGATCCGCAACTCTGACTTCCAAAACCAATTAGTACTGCTTAGTGAAGATGCATAATCAATCGCGACTGCCCGGTGTTGAAGCAAGGGAGAAATCTGTGGAGCTGCGGAGAGAGGCCGAAAAAACGCCGACAATAGTTGTATATGTATATCGAATGATCCACTTTACGTGCCACATCAGAGCAAAAGAAACATCTCTCTTGTCGAGAGCTCGTCCATTTTCCTCACCCTTCTCTGTACGACACAGTTTCATCCTGACCTCAAGTTGAACGTCAAGAACCATGGGCACTCGTCACCTCATTCTCGTCTACTATAAAGGCCAGTACCGTATCGCCCAATATGGTCAATGGGACGGCTACCCATCTGGACAAGGCTGCACTATCCTAGCCTTCCTCAAAGATCCCGAAAAGCTCGAAAAGCTAAAGGCCAATCTCGACAAACCGGGAATGCTCTACAAGCCTTCCGACACCGAACTGGACGAGATATATGAGCGCATTAACGAAGCGTGGCAAGCCCATTTCAGGGTCGATCAGCGTAAACTAGTTGATCCTGACGAGATAGAGAAACACTGTAGCGAGCAACCCGGTCAGGAAGCTGCTCCGTCAATCTCGCGATACTGGGGGCAAAATTTTGCAAGTTATTGCTGAGGCTACTGAACCTCTGCCTATCGTTAGCGACATTGGTTTCCTCTCCGACAAGCTCATGTGCGAGTGGGCTTATGTTGTCGATCTCGATGAGAACGTATTCGAAGTTTTCAGTAGTCGTGGAGTCAATGAAGACTATACGGAAAAGGATCGCTTCACTAATGAGGTCGAAGGTTTGGAAAAGGCTGCTTACTTTCCACCTAGACAGGGATTCTGGAAGCTGGATCAACTGCCAAAGGAGAAGGCATTTCTGAGTCTTTTCGAAGACGAAGAGGAAACGGAAGCCTTGTAGAAGTGTTTCATGGGGAGCGCCGAATAACACATCAATACAAAATTAACTTGCCAACATCCCTTTTCCGAGGATTTATCAAAACATTGGTTTGGCTGCGGAGTGCCTATCTAGAATTGAACTCGTTTCGAAATGATGATGTTTCCCTCTTCAAACATCTCTGTAAATTTGTCCGTCCGTCTGCAACAACACGGCCATACTTTGCGGATCCTTCATTGAAAGCCCCAGTATGAACTCGACAAGTATGGCTCTCAGTGGTCAAGATGTTTCTCGTTCAGATACTTGTGTTTTGTGATCAGACACTATGATGGTATAATTAATAAGGAAAAAGAACCGGACTAGGGGTGTGAGTGGCTGTTCTCTGCAGTAAGAACTTCTGGGAGGGACTGCATCTGTATAAAGAGGAAGCGACCGATTGTAGACGTGGTCCATTGAGAGCCCTGGAGTTAGTTCTTGGTATCGGGCTCTCTTTGGACATGATCTTTGCAGTGTAGATCTCAGTGAAGTGCTTCACGGCGTTCTTTTGACGTATCTGCCTTAGAGATAGTTGGTTTGTCTGTTTTCAAGCCTTGATCCAGTCTAGCAAGATTTTCACACGAATGTAGATAAAGATCCTTTCTCTCCGCCATCTTCCAACTCTCATATCACATCACATCACACACCGCTCTCATCCATCGTAAGGTACACCAGATGATATCCCTTATATCCCACAGCTAACAAGACAAAGATGGAGCTCCCTTTGTGTGCTGTCGGACGTGTTTCACCTCCTCGCTCTGCCCAAAACCCAAGCATCTTCGTTCTTCCGCCTGAGATCATCAGCCATATCCTCGGCTATGTTCTGGAGTGTTCAGACCTTCCCCCTCAGGACATGTTGTCACAAGATCACGACTGCAAAGACATCGTCATGATCCACTGGAACCAGCACCGCCACAAGAGAACCGTGTTCCAAAACTTCAAGCCCGAGCAACTGAACTGCTTCCAAGTCTGTCAGTTCTTCTACGCCGAAAGTCACCGCTTGTTCTGGTCAACCAAGGTCTTCCAGTTCGACCGTGCTTATGTCATGTACAACTTCCTTCGCCGCCTTCCTCGTCCACAGCGACGCATGCTTCTTTCCAAAGCAAAACGACTGGAAGCCAAGTTCGCCGTGTTAGACTTGCACAAAAGACGCATCAACGACATGTTGGCCGCATGCAACATTCATCGTGAGGGCGAGTGGCCTGATCTTCGCCACTCAGATGACTCCAAAGTTGTGACCTTTGTGCCCAGAGCATCTGCTTAGAATGAAGAGTAGAAGGCTACGAACGCATTTGGAAACATAAGAGGTGTGAGAAAGGGTCGGATCTTGGAATGGCTTGCAAGTGGGCTCTGATGTATTCTGCTGTTTCGAGGTGACTGGAATTGGTAACGCAACATGTTCTTCTCATTGTCATATTGTGGAGGGTTTTGAGTTCAATGAGAAGAAATCAAAATGTTACACCAGCGGATAAAGTGCGCTATCTTGTCTATTCGGCGTGATTCCAGAGAGAACTTGCACGTGACGCAGCGCATATATGAATGTGTTCTAGTATAGATCTTGCTCAACCCGTTCACGTCCACCATTTTCCAACCTAAGATTATTGCCCACTACACGACCCTCGTATCTCTTCTGCTGCACATTGCTCAGCCTAGAGCACTTGGTCACTCTACATCTGGCTCATGGAAGCTCTTGTTGCGTACTTCTACAGACCGAAACCGTATGTCTGCACCTTCGGTCTCCTATAACTTAACAGCAGGCTCAAATCTCAGCACGTGCAAACCACGGGTCTTGAAAGCACTCAAGTTGTCTCCCACAAGAACGTCGTAGCAAGACTCTGCCATTCAGATAGTATGTCGTCCCACCTGTTTCCAAAAACTCGGACATGACTGACGCAATGACTAGCGCACAAACCCTCCATCGCAATATATCTTGTTGTCTCGGTCTCGAAGCAGAGCATCCTATCACGACTTCGTACGCCAAAACAACATTATCCCGAGGAGCACGACTGGTCCCTTGCTATGGATCGGGACTTTTGTTGAAGATTGCTGTCGCACCGAGGCTCCGTGGTCAAAGTTGATCGACCACTGCCAGAATCGGAATGAGAGTACTGCGGAAACTTGTGGTCTATCATTTTCATGAAACACAAGGTTGACATGCATCTCAGAGATGTTGTCGCAATAAAGTCGCCGATCATCCGTCGCCCGAAAACTCAAAAGGAAGGTGCAAGTCAAGCACGTGGGGCGATCGCATGGAGCTCAACCTCCGCCAATTTTTCCAAACCATCGAAAGCTGCATGAACCATGCAATAGGTAGCTTTCGTCTCATAACAATTGATTTCGACCTCTTTACACAAACATCAAAGGTCTTCACACCTCTCACGTTTCCTCAATGACTTCTTCTCTTACATCCACCGTTCTCGCCACCAACAACATGCATTCACAAACCCCCATTCTCGCCACCCTTCCCCTCTTATCTTCAGCATCCAGGATAATTCTCTCAAACGACGATGGCTGGGCCGAAACCAACATCCGCACCTTCTACAATACTCTCACCTCCGCTGGTCAAAACGTCTTCATCTCCGCTCCTGCCGACAACAAATCTGGTTCTGGATCCAGCGATGCGACACCAAAACCCCGCACAAGTCCATGCGAATTCAACAGTTGTCCTGCAAATAGTCCTGCTACTGGATTTAATGCCAGTGATCCGAGATTGAATTATGTAAACAGTTATCCTGTTACTAGCATGAAGTTCGGGATTGAGAATTTGGCTGAGAAATTGCTTGGAGGAGCGCCGGAAATTGCTGTTGCTGGACCCAATGTTGGGAGTAAGTTTGAACTATCTTCTCGTCTGTTTTGGAAACACAGCTGACGACTATAGGCAATATTGGTATCCAAGCCCCCTTCTCAGGCACCGTGGGCGCAACCGTCGAAGCAGTCAATATGGGTATCCCCGGCATAGCTTTCTCTGGTTATACTGGCAGTCAAACGGCTTGGAATGCACCTACTCCTTCCTACAGCAGTGTCTATGCTGATCTCGCCCTCAACATAACGCAAACGATCCTCGCATCCGGAACTCCATATCTTCCCGATGGCGTTTGGCTCAACGTCAATTTCCCTGCAAGCGACGATAATACCTGTTCTTCTCCGGGTGACTTTAAGTTCGTGTTGAGTAGAATCTATACGGGTTTGTTCAGTGATCCGGACGTGGAGACTTGTGGCAGTGCTAGGCTGCCTACTGAGCTTGCTGTTATGCAGACCGAGGGGTGTTATGCTAGTATTAGTATTGGTGATGCGAACGATAAGACTGATGCTGATGCTGGGAGGCAGGCGGTCGTCTTGGAGAAATTAAAGGGCATTCTTTCTTGTTTGCCTTGATCTAAGATATCATCTCAAGGCAATACATGATGAGCTACTTCACGAAAGCGCGTACAGGCAACCTTATGTGAACAGAGCGGGCATTCGCTTCCATGATCCGTTCTATTGCGATCTGCAGGTCACCGAGGTAGGGTATGGCCTTGAGCTTTACCTTACCAGAGCTTACACCTGTCCCATGATGTTCAAGGCGCCTGGTCAAGATTTGGCAGCGGAGTGCCAGGCACAGCGGGCCATGCCTTATGGGCTAGCCATGACTTTGAACTTGGAAGAGAGTCTTGGAGACAGATGCGATCATCTTTCAAGATTCTCTCTGGAACCTTTCCTTCACCAGTGGGCCGAGTATCCTGTTCCGCAGCATCATGTTGATCATGTCATGTCGGATTACTTTTGGATGAATTACCAATCAAGATTCGGGCTTGCGTCACTCGCTCTACCCAGATTGGAACAATGGAAAGTCGAGCTTGATCACGGGAGAGAGCTGGAAATCGACGAGAATGATATTCTGACATATGTCGATGTGTTTGGGCAGAGGAGAAGACGAGTACAGCCTCCACCTTGAAGCATATCCGCTCACTGAGGTGGAGGAAAAGCGCACAACTGTTCTTACACTATCTTTCTGAGGAATTTGATGGTATAGGAGTATCCGGTCATCCCTTGCTTGTGCGTTGACGCTGTTTTGTCTGCCTCAATGTATTGTTTGCGTCGTTGTATAGAGCTCAGCCGGTTTCCAAAGAAATAAAGTCATTCCATGATTCGATGACCAGGATCCATTCTTAACCACGTTGACGCACTTTCTCATTTGTAACAATGTTCGTTTAGTACAGATGGGAATAATATACGGACTTTCCTTTGTTTTCCACTCAGCGACAACAATAACGTGAATCCCTGTTCTGGAACCACATAGCGAAATTGGTAATGTTTTTCTTTGTCCATCAGCACGCCGAATGCGGAAGACACTCAAGACTTCGGTCAATTTTTTAGCCTTCCGCAAAACTCTCAACCAAATCGTTCTCTATCATACTCCTCTACGCAACAAGACCGCTACCTTCCAGACTGTCCTATCCGTACTCTTTCGACTCCCATTCGCCATGGACTTCAACCCGCCCGATCCACCTCGCTTATTCATGGACCCAGATCCGGACAGTAACAAGATCACCGCATTCTGGGCAGCAAAATGCAGACGATTCTGTGCTCAAAAAGATCCAACAACTGGACAATTCTATGTTCTCAACGTTGACGTTGGCAATTCCGACGCAATAAAGATAGGCCCGCCAAGCGATTCGAATTACTGGCACCTTTTGGTGCAGAAATATGGTCTTCCCGTGCTCAACGCTGCGGGCTTCATTGACAGTACGACTTCACAGTCTGTATCACGCGTGGATGTCGCCATCCTTCCACCTTTTCGAAAGAATAACTGGCCTGGCATTTCGGATGTGGATTACAGTCATCTAGAGCCTATCTTGAATTGGGTCAGTGCCGTCCTCGGCGATCCAGATATCCTTGGATTCTATGCCGGACTCATCTTTGGCCCATTAGAACAGAGACAATCTGGAGATCTTGGGACATATCAAGTCTTTCGAACTGTCGAGAACTTGTCAGAAGTCGATCAGACGAAAACATTTGACTTGTTGTGCGAGATGAGCCGTTATGTTGAATGGCACATCAGTGACAACGTTGACCATCAGCTCAAATGTGAGACTAATGGAAACTGCGGGACCAGACACGATGACGATGGCTCGGTGATATGTGGTGCTGCCCCTCAGTATACCGGTCTCACGCGAAGCAGTCTGGTCCGGATACATCACGGTTACCTCGACAACCTCAAACACTACGCTCAAAACACCAACGCATATCGAGAGTACCTGCGTCGAATTCAAATCGACTTGAAGGTCGACCCCGAAAGACGATTCGAGCCGGACGAACACTCTTCCTTCCTACGAACATCCCTGCAAATGGGCATCACCATGATCCACGAATTCACACACGCCGTCTGCAAAGCTCATAGACCGTACATGCGAAACGAACGCAAGACCCACTTCATAGAACCATTCTTCCAAGACATGCGCCTCAACGAAATCGGCTACGCAATCGAACAACACCTCCTGAAGGGTCACATCAAGAGTCAATGCAACATACACTCTTCTCGTGACAGTTCCATCACCGAGCAAGAAAAAACACAAGGCTGGAAGAACGTTCGAGCGATACCTTTTGGCTTCGAGATGTATCCAGTGCGCAAATTTAATCTGAAGGATGGTCAAGACGGGAAACGCGTCCGTGCCATTTGCCCTCCGGATCCGCGTGCCAGAGGCAGGTTTTATCCTGTCCCTCAAGAGTACGTGGGGCGTGTGCTCTCGAGCGACTTTTGGGACTTGCAGACGGCTAGGTATGGAGTGAAAGCCATGACGCTACCGAGGTTTGAGAAGTGGAAAGTTGTGGATTCGGGTATCAAGTTTGGGTGGGATAGTGAAGGCAGACAGACCGTGTTTGACATGGGAGGGAACTTTAGTCTGGTGTCGGAACACGACGCCAATGCTGCAAACGAGAAGAAGAGGAAAAGAAGCGATTCATCTGGACAACAAGAATTTCATGATTGATCTGGTTGATGTGGGCTATCTAGGGGTAGGAGTGGGATCGATGGCTGCTTTGAATCGGTGTGTCCAACGCAGAAAAAGTTGGTCAGACCAGAGTCAAGGATGATGCAAGAAGCTGCGCAGGGATGGATGTCAGTCTGTATTGTGCTGTCTATATTTCTTGATCGCCGAGGCTAGTATCAAAAACCATTTGCGGTAGAAAATATCCAATCTTTGTTCAAAGTGACAGATCGGAAGTTTGTGGAACTACATGTTCCTACTCTCTGTCCATTGTTCGTGAAAGTCCTGCTTGGGTTGCTTGGGATCGATACTTTGATGTGCGAGTACGGTGCGGAATATGGATCTCAGCGACAGAAGCAGCAACAGCAAGTGCGAGAAAGATATTAGAGCGACATCAGAATCTAAAGAGGACGAGTGTAGAATGGCAGTATCTTGCCGGAAGCAACAATGGTTTTGGACGCTTGGATGATCACCTTAGCTGCTGGACTGTGTCCGTACCAGCATGCCATATGTCTGAGCTGGAGAGGTTCAGGCTAAACCTGATGGCGGTAACTTGGGTCTGCAGAATCTTTTGGATGAAACGGGTCAAGGCAGTCACTGAAGAATAAGAAGTAAGAGTACAGTCAAGAGATATCTGTCACAGATATTGAGAATGGGAGCGGAGAATAAGTTCGAACATCGACGAACCACGGCGTAGTGTAGCCACCATTGGCGATGTGAAGATGTTAAGATGGCTCCAGACTGTCACAAGGTATAGAAAGTACAATGTCAAGAGGAGATACACTCGCTTGTAGAAGAAGAAAGATACTCTTTCCGATATAGCACAAGAGCAGGACAAGTACGTTATTCCTCTTCGAGTCCCAGTCCACAGACCAGCGACTCAATGAAAAAGCGTATTCGCGTCAGCCTGCGATAGTGCAATACAAGCGACACCATGCTAGGAGGCCATCTGTCCCGTGCCCAACCGCAGACAGGTGCCACATCCCAGCCCATGTTCCAAAAACAGATTAAAGCAACCTGGCCGCGACCAAAAACCAGTACTTATGATTCTTCCATCGTACAAAGGGTTGATCTTTGCGTTTCTTCTTCTCCTCCTAGCCGTCGGGTCTCTTGTTGTCAAGATGGACACACAAGATGTCAAGTCTGTTTCGATCGTCAAAGACCCGGACACCACTTTAACAGACTTGGCGGTGTATGAGTAGATGTTGTGTGATGGCCCACGATCTACCATAGCAAATCAATGCTCAAAACGAGAGCCGCTGTTGTGTGAGGAACAAGAAGAGGGTGGAAGGAAGGGGCGAGACGAGAATTTATAGCCGAGTGTGCTGGCTGACCGAGCTTGGAAGTCTTCCAGATCAACAGTGACTTCTTCTTCTTCTTCTTCTTCTTCTTCTTCTTCTTCTTCTTCTTCTTCTTCTTCTTCTTCTTCTTCTTCTTCTTC
>BSBH01000095.1:0-67470 GCA_026013035.2 Dothideomycetes sp. NU30 | reverse complement strand
GTTTCCCTGGTTGCTTGGTGTCATGTGTGGTCTTGGGTGTGTGGTGTACCCGGGTCGTGTGTTTTTTTTTTTTGGTTTTTTTATTTTTTTTTTTTTTTTTTTACCCCCCCCCCCCCCCCCCCCCCCTCCTCTCTCCTTCTTTGTTCTTTCAAGGATGAAGACTGACGTTGCTTGCAGGGTCAACATGTACGCATCCACTTGGATTCTGACCAAGATCGCCACTGTTGCAGATGAATGAATATGAAATGAGGACACAAGACAAGAGTATAGAACAAACGATGAATGATCAAACAGCAACACATGTACAGAAATGAGAAAAAAGGGCAAGCATTTTTCGCATAATACAGGAGGCTTTTCTTTTGAATTTAAAGGATGCGAGGGAAGGAACACTCATGTATCTATCATAAAAAGCTCCTCGGTCTTTTGTGTATATGAAAGGGAAATGAATTCTCGCCGATCATGTGTCTCGGTGGAAGAAAGGATCTTGATACGTTGGGAGGATCGTGAACAACATTGGCTTGGAGAGGTGGTGCCTAAGCGCCAGTAGAGGTGAACAGATCGTTCTTAGAGCGTGCTCAATCAACATAATCAGCTCAACCGGCTTCTTGGTCTCCAATCTTTACCTCAGGTAATTGGTCGGAACACGGCAAAGAGGGCTTTGTTCATGAAGGCACAGGCTTGCAATAAAGGGGTGTATCATTTGTTACCAGTTTATGCGCCAAATATCAAACAGGAAGAAATAAAGCGGAAGAGGAGATTCCCTTCTCGCAGGCAGGAAGATGAGGGTAGCAGTAGCATCAAGCTTATCGTATCATATCTTTCTCTACAACAATTGCTCACCCCTCTTCTCAGCCTCGAGTTCCCTCTCAGCCTGTTGGTAGTACTTTGCCGTGTCGACACCGTGCTGGTTGTGGTTGACAAAGTTGAACCAGGGCATCATATGAATCCAGACACCGGTGTAGCGAGAGTTGCGGGATGCAACACCTTGCATGTATTCGGTGAGTTGGGAGTGGCCGTACAAGGGCTCGCCGGCCTTGACCTTGGACACCATTTCGCGCATATCCATGTCAATTTCGCGGCGGTTTTCAGTGAAGCCGTAGAAGCGGTCTGTATTTTGGTAATTCGTCAGCCCTTTTCGATCCTTCTCATATTTCGTGACCCTCTCTTTATTTTCCCTCATCCTTGATTTCCCACATTCCTAGCTCTTTCTGGGTCGTATACTCTGGAGGAAAATATCGTGGTAGAAGCTGGCTTGGGGGGAAACGCACTGATTGATCTCGAGTAGGCGAGCAGGAACCCAGCGGCAAGACCGACACCACCAGACAGGCGCATGACACTGGCGAAGACGTTTCTGCTGACACCAGAGGGAGAGACGCGCTCCATCACGGCCATAGCAGCGGGGATACTGCCTCCGAAGGCTGTACCGTACAGCCAGTCTCCGGGACGGGCATATCCAATGACACGCTTGAAGTGACTGTATGTGAAGGATTTGTCAGAGGGACATGAAGCGATATAACGTGGTACGAGTCGGAAGAGTCGAGGGCGGCTTACGGGTCACTGTCAATGAGCTGCGAGGTTTCATTAGCAAAAGTGTTGGAGGACGGTCAATTGGGTGTCGCAGAGCGTACGGGGTAGTCGGTGTTGAGTGCCTTGGCCACGACCTGGGCCCTTGGTCTTTGTTCCACGTCGGTATAGCTCGTCATGGCGGTGGTGCGATGTGGATGAACGTGAAATACAAGCAAATGTCGTCGTCGTCGCCGGCCTCTCCAGCTCCAGATGTCGCATCACAGTCCGTCGACCAGGCTTGGCATGCCAAGACAAATGTTTCCCCACTAATGGCTCTCTCTTTCCTCTTGACCTTTGCTTACTTGCTGATTTGCTACAAGTGATTGAGCATATGATATTCTGTTCAGGCAGGCACGCATACACCACATCGAGCTTGATACTATCTTAATCTCTCTGACTGATGTCCTCTTGAGCATGCCTTGTTTCGACGAGTATGCGTGCATCTGGCCAAGCATAAGCTGACACTGTACTGTAAAAAGTTCCAGTGCTCACATCTTCATACGATCGCGCTTTTCATGTATATCTGAGATAATTGTGATACCCATTAGGAAAGTGGATATATGGCTTGGCTGCTAGCCGGCTTCACTCACCGCCATACTAGCTGAACCTTTCGTGTTCGCATGTCGAGAGGCATGCGAATTGACTCCATTTTCTGAATTTCCCTAGTTGAGTTGCCGTGCCTATACAGAACCTGACATCTGGAGGATGCACTAGATCTCTAGAATATGCATATCTTGACTCGTCTCACACGGCTTCGCAATCCTTCTTAATATCCTGCATCAATAAGCGATGTACACCTAGACTTTACATCAGCTCGAGCCTTGTTCTCGCTTAGCCCTTCATTTCATTGCTTGTATTGAGAAATATAAGTACTGTATTCCCAGCTCCGCAGCCTATCCCCTTTGTCTGGCTGTTCCCATCTCCATGAACTAAGGTATACTCGTCATGGCCGACCTTCCGATCTGGCCGGCAGTGTATGTCCTACTAGCATTGATCACAGTCAAATTTCTTCGTGATGCATGGCTTGCTCGAAACAAACGGAACACTCTACCTTTACCACCTGGACCCAAAAGATTGCCTCTCGTAGGAAATATCGCCGATCTACCAGCCGCAGGAACACCAGAATACCAACACTGGCTCAAGCACAAAGATACCTATGGGCCAATCAGTTCCATCACAGTCCTCGGACAAACCATGATCATTATACACGATAAAAATATTGCTATGGAATTGATGGAAAAACGCCACAATGTTCACTCCGGCAGACCGAAAATGAGATTCGGATTCGATATGTGTGGATGGAGTAATGCAATGGCTGGCCTCCAAAATAACGCAACCCACAGACTACTTCGCAAATATACTTATCAGCAGCTCGGATCTAAAACCACAGTATCACGATACCACAAGACACAAGATGCCGCCGTTGGTCGCTTTCTCTGGCGTGTAAATCAAGACAACGCAGCAAACCTTACACAACATCTCAAGACTGAAGCCTGCGAGCTGATCCTAAAAGTTGTCTACGATTACACCATCGAGCCTGTTGAAGACGATCCTCTGGTCGATCTGGTAGACAAAGCGATGGCCCAATTTGCTGAAGCCACGGTTCCAGGTCGTTGGGCAGTAGACATCATGCCTTTCCTTGAACATCTGCCAGAGTGGATTCCAGGCACTGGATTCAAAAGAACAGCACGGGCTTGGAAAAAGACACTCATGAACGTAGCCAACATTCCCTACGATTTCTCAAAACAGCAGACTTCTGCATCTTTCGTCACCAAATCCATCAATCAAGCACAAGAAGAGAATCGCTTCACTCCAACAGATGAAAACGCGATCAAATGGGCAGCCGCATCGATGTATCTGGGAGGAGCAGATACCTCTGTCTCGACTATGAATGCCTTCTTCCTAGCCATGACCATGTTTCCCGAAGTTCAGGCCAAGGCGCAAGAAGAGATTGATCGTGTAATAGGCACATCTCGTCTGCCTACAGCGGAAGACCGCGACAATCTACCTTATATCAACGCCATAGTCGAAGAATCACAGCGTTGGCATCCTATAGCACCAATGGGCCTTCCCCACGCAACAGACAAAGAAGATACAATCGATGGTTATCGCATCCCAAAAGATTCGTTACTTCTTCCAGCGATATGGTGGTTCACCAGGGATCCTTCCGTTTACCATGATCCGGAGACCTTCGAACCAGAACGATTCCTAGCACCTTACAACGAGCCTTCTGCAACGTCGTTCACGTTCGGGTTTGGCAGACGGATATGCCCCGGTCGTGCCCTTGCCGATGCTTCGTTGTTCCTCACATTCGCTCAGTCTTTGGCCGTCTTCAATATCAAGAGGCAGATCAATGAGCAAGGGCATGAGATAAGGCCTGTACATGGCTTTGGGAGTGGTATCATTGCTTATCCCGATGCTTTTGGGGTTAGAGTCACATCGAGGAGCAGAAAGCATGAGGAACTGATTGAAAACGTTGTTAAGCAGTATCCTTGGCAGGAGAGCGATGCTAGATATCTTGATCTCAAGGATACCGAGTAGAATTAATGAAAATTATATCACATCTTTTCTTCCCTATGAATCTACATTCTGACAACACTCATTCTATATCCAATAAGCAGTATGGCCCATAAACACTAGGGCAAGTTTACATGCACATGTGCGGACAATCCTCCGAACATCTCCGCCATTCCCAATCCTTCCAGCAATATGTATCTCAACCCAACGACTATTCAACATAATCCACACTCAACCCTACATCTTACACTCGCAAATTCGTCACAAAACATGACAACACCAAGATCTCCACAAGACCAAGCGATCGAATTTTGCAGCCAAAAATGCTTCCACCAAAGCTTACGCCTGCCCTCAACACCCCACCATCCTCCCCTCCGAGTAACTTTTGCAACAACAACGAATTTTGACGACGTAAAAGAATTACCGGTGGTACTTTACCATTTACCCATGGGAGCTAGTCGCTTGATCATCTATGATTTGAACCACACAGCTGTGAAATCTGGTGTTAAGATACTTATGATAGATAGGTTAGTCTTGCCCTTTCTCCCAACAAAACCAAGGAAGACGAAGAAGAGGATGTAAAAAGGAGTCTTGATAGCGGCAAAAACGAAACTGACAATTATGATCACAGACCAGGATTCGGTGGTTCAACACCAGTACCACTGAACCAACGTGTAGATACCTGGATCGAAATCGTCAAAACCGTGATTGAAACACTAAAGATACGAAAAGTGGTTTTATTGGGTCATAGTGCAGGAACAATATACCTGTGGAACACGATACTTAAACTGCCAGAACTCTTGCATCCAACTGCGCCTTATGCCGCAGTACTAGGTCCGTCCCTCTCTTCATCACCTTCAATCAGAACCTCCAGAGTTGAGTAAATCTCGTAGACTTGCCAAACTGATTAGAATAATTGTAGCACCATGGACGCATCCCCAACATACATCGGCACCTCTAATGACTGTAGTGAACAAACTTCCTTCATCTTGGATAGGTCAATTCCATAATATCCAAGGCTTTGTTCGGAAGAACATCGTGCCTGGATTACAAAAGTCCAGTGCATACATCGGTGACCTGAAAAATTCTTCCAGCAATGAGGAGGATTGTACGGCTATGTATGGTGTTTCAAAAGAAGTTTGGAGAGAGGTTACTGTGTTGCAGGGACAGTGGTTTATGACTGAGGATTCCACGTAAGTATCGTTCTCCATTTGCCATCACTGCTTTTCTTTTCTTTTGTTGGCGAACAATGACACTTGAGTATTACTGACAGAACGAATCAGGGGTATAAGCGAAGAGGCACTTCTCTGCATGAATAAAGGAGAAACTCCATTCTGGGGCCCTTTCAATGACTTGCCGAGTTACATTGAAACGTTACAAGAACATCTCAGCAAGACGGGTCAGAAGTTGAGACTAAGAGCTTTTTTCTCGGGGTCTGATATTATGGTTGGGAAAGGTGGACAAGCTTATTTCGAGCAATGTTGGGAGAAGGCTCTTGAGAAAGAGGAGGTGAGAGCAATGGTGGACTTCGAATCGAAAGTTGTGGAAGGGACGAATCATGATAATATTGGATTGCCGGAATATGGATGTCTTCAAGAGATCTTGGGAGATATTACAGGGGGAAGGTGAGATTGTCCAAAGCATTTTCCGTTGTGGGTGCCGCAATTGAATCCTTTTGCTACTTGATACCTCTGCCTGTTGTTCTCTCTTCCTTGTCGTCTTTCCGAGTAACGCCAAACTCAAATACTCTTCCTGTGCTCATTTTCTGCTTTGTGACAGCGCTGGCTTGGGATGTTTGATGCCGCATTCACGCACGATTTTCCAGGAGTCTACCTGTGTCTCTTATGTCGATTCACTCTCACTCAGCCTTTTTTCCTACCGTCTGGCTCTCTCCTACACGTCTTTGGTGTATGCGGCATGATGTCCGTCTTCCTTCGAGGTGAAGTTTGGAGAAATCCTGTGGCTTGATATCGCAGGATCTTGAATTCTTCCAAGCCCCGCTTTTGCAGCAATGCTTCCCTGCTTCCTACCTCATCCAAAACTGAAGAATATCGTAGTTCAGCCTGGTTCACGTGTCATATAAATCACTCTCCCCGCCCACACTCAAGTCAGTAGTAAATACATATGTGTCCACCATATTGATCATATCTACATCTAGAGATGGATGAGAACTACGAAATCCTAGACGAGTATGGAGCCACATCGATAATCTACCTCATCCCTGGCGAACCACCTAAAGTCTGCAAAGTATTCCGAAAAGACTGTATTGATAGTCACTTTCCAGTGGAGAAAGCAGTATACGAACGCTTTGCCACCCGACCTCAGCCTCCAAGCATCCCGAAATACTACGGCGTCCAAGAGGGCATGACCGCTGGAATCATTTTGGAGTTTGCTGAGAACAAAGATCTATGCCGATATCTGTGGAAACAGAGATATCCCGATAAAAGCTATCTGGACAAGGCGCTGCTGTATCGTTGGGCCGGGCAAGCTGCCGAAGCACTCGTGTTCGCTCACTCCCTAGGCGTTTTTAATTCTGATATCCATTGTCTCAATTTTCTCCTCGGACACGATTTCAATCTTAAGGTCGCAGATTGGGCGGCAGCATCGATCGATGGAGGTCCATCAAAATCTTCCTACCGACTGCGATATAGTCTGTTCGATGCTGATGGAACGGATGTCTCAAGGTCGATAGGGGTTTCCGCAGCGACGGAAATCTTTGCATTTGGAAGTGCCATGTACAACATGGTCACGGGCGATGAGCCCTGGCCTGATTTACGTGAGCCTGAGGATCGAGAGGAGATCAAAAAGCGGATCTGCATGAAGGAATTTCCAGACACAAGCGGACTGCCAGTCCTCGGTCACGTCATCTCGAAGTGTTGGCATGTTCAATTCGAATCGATGCTGGATGTCGGAGAAGCTGTCAATACCGAAACAGGTATCAGTGGAACATCTTGAGGAGAGGCGACTCTTTAAATTTGAAACAGGTTTTTGCCAAATGCGTGTTCTCACTCAAGGATCTCGTGATGATGGTACCAATTAGATTGAGGCAGCAAACAGCCTCGCTCGTCTATCTAGTGGAACACTCTCATCTGTCATCCCTACCAGAATTTCATCATCATATCGCCGCTCCAGACTCCTCCCTTGGACATGTTCTCCAAGCCAGTAATGTACATAGTGCTACCATTGCCGTTGAATCCAACACCAGATACATCGCAAGGAGCACCAGAGATGTGAGCGGTCATCTGGTTGTATCCACCTTGCATACCGACGATAGTGACGTTGGAGATAGGATTGGTGTCTTGGTAAGCGCCATTGACCTTGGTAGTCAAAGTACCATTGGCGTAGTTGAACTATCACCCAACCTCGTTAGCCACGAACATCTTTGACTCAAATCGGAGACAAAAAAAGCTTACCTCTATGTTCTTAGTAGCGTTCTGCACAATGCTGACGCCATCATCTAAGTACAGTTCTCCTTTGGCTTCACCGTTCTTGTCGAGCGCAACAATCAAATTCCAAGGATTCTGTCGACTAGTCTTTGTCGTGTTACCAGCCTGTTGAGTTGGAACAATGTAACCGCCCCTGATGAAAATAGGTTGATGTAGAAGAGGAGCATCGAATGTCTTGTTCTCTCCGGCTGCCACATCAATCTTGTCGTGAGTGTACCAATCGTACCAGATAGTACCCTCAGCCACACCAGGGAAAACTCCTTGTACGGTGGTTGCTAGAGGGGCCAGGACAGGTAGAACCATCAGAGCGGGTCCGCTCATGAACTGGTTGTCGATCGCTTTGAGTTGAGGGTCGTTGGGGAACTCCCATTGGAGAGCGCGGAGAACGGTCGTTCCTGATGTGTGGGCCGAGTGGAACAGTGTGTAAGTGTAGGGAAGGAGACTATAGCGGATATTCATAATTCTTCGCGTGGACTCGGCGGTTGTGGCCCAGCGATAAGCTTCTTGAGCTATAGTGTTACGGTTGTTGTGGTTGCGGTAGCTAGGGATGGATGATCAGCGTTTTTCGTTTGGTATATGAGACGATAGTGCGAAGTATGACAGAAGTGGACGGCACGAAGAGTGGAGGGAACCGTGATTGAAGAGATGCACAAAGAGCAGGAGGAGATTCGAGGGACATAGGCACGAGGAATGGGAGAAGAAAGATAGGGTGTGTAGAAAAAGGCAGAAAAAATGTAAAAAGTTCACTTACAGCGGGAACCACGCGCTCAGTTGCATCCAGCGAGTACACAGCTCCATATCGGCGTTACCATTGAAGCCGCAAGTCTCTTTACATGGTGTTAGCAGGGTTGAGTCAAGAATGGAGAAGAGTGTTGTGGTTGGGGGAGGAGGGTGGTATGGAAGGTATAACGTACCGACGCCGAAGTAGTCAATTCCCGCGATACCCATCTGCAGAGCTTGAGCGATGCCGAAGTACATGTCGCCCCACATGGAGTTAGTATCACCTGAAAAGATGTCAATAAATTTTCTTGGTTTTTCAAAAAGCAACCATGTGCCGTTCAGGGAAGGTCAGGAATCGAGGATGTAGATGACTTACCGCCCCAATGCCCTGCCCAGGCACCGCTGCCTGCAAAAGTGCTCCTAGAGATGAAGAACGGTCTCGTGTTCCCGCCGTATGTTGTCACCAAAGCGTTGTAACTAGCGTTCCCACTGAGGTGGCCGTAAAGATTGTGTAACTCGTATTCGGTGCTGTTGTATGGTCCATCAAGATGAGTAGCGTTCGGGTTGATAGACTGCTTCAACAGGCTGTGTCCGTCCAGGAAGTTGTTAATGGCATAAGGAGGGAATGTGATATTCCGGACACCGGGAACAACCTCAGTACGTGTGACGATGGGCAATGAAGGCGTGGTCATGCTAGGATACATGCTGGATTGCGAAGCCATGGCCGAGCTTGCAGAAGCCGCCTCAGTAGCGTTCGTGATATTGAACATCTCTGGATAACGGTAGTCGACAGCGATACTTGTGTTCGGGTCACCTGGCAGTGCAAACGGAACATGCACAGGATTGAGGCTTCGAAGGTATTGTCCGCAGCTGCCAGTGCACCAGGAAGTCGCATCATTGACATCAAGCCAGAAACCATCGAAAGCGAGCTTAGCATGGAACTTGACGAATTGCTCGGTCCAGAATTGCTGTGTTTGAGGGACGGCAAAGTCAGGGAACACGCTGAAGCCGTTCCATTCCATGCCATAGTAGTAGCTGTCGTTGCCGTTACGGAGGAAGACATCCAGCTCGACACCACGATCGTAAGGAGCGTACGCGTCGCTGGCATTGGTCGGGTCTGGAGCGTAGATGTTAGGATCGAGTATTGGTAGGTAATATTGGCCCCTTGCGTGTAGCCAGTCCAGGAAAACTTTGCCCTGGTCTACGGGATAGTTTGCATTGTCCGTGAAATCTCTATTAAGGTTGAGGTAGTCTAGGTCGTTCATTATTCCTAGTTTTCTAGTTAGCGGAGGACTCATCTATGGCTCGAGATCGATGTTACCTTCGAGTTGGATGTTTTGCTGTTCATAGAGCTCAACGACCTCTCTAAGGTTGGTCCAGTTGAGATAACCCCAGCGAACCTGATGGAAACCTAGAGCCCAGTATGGCTGCATGACAGGAGTGTTGATAATTCCGACATGGTATTGTGAGATGACTTCAGTAGGAGTGGGTCCACTCAGGAAGTAGAAGTCGAAGGACCCTCCGATAGTACGGTAAGTGATACTATCGGCACGAAGCAGCCATTCCTGACCATGGGCATTACGAGCATACACGCCATGAGAAGTCGAAGAAGAACCATTGTGGTATCGACTAGAAGTTTGTTAGGTTAGTCAAAGATCCATCCTCGAGAAGCATTTACATGATCCATTTACGTCTCATAGTACATAGGATGTACCGAGTGCCCATTAACATCCGGCTCCTGGTCATTGTTCAGATTATACGCATTCCAGAAAGTCTGCGTATAATTGTTGCCCAGTCTGAACTGATGGAAGTTCTCCGCAAGACCATAGACATTATAATCCGGAACCATGGACGTCACCAGCTCTAAGAACTGATTCTCAAAGACAATCCTCTTTCCATAAGTGCTGAAGATGACTTCACCGGAATTGTCCTTGGAGACACGGGAGACCTGGAATTGGAAACTAGGGTCATTGCTCCAAGTGAACTGCAAATCACTGGTGGCATTGCTACAGTTTTCTTCCGTGCCGGGTAGAGGAGTGTATCTCTCGTTGAGGATGTATAGAGATTCATTCTGAGGTGCCAGGTACTTTGGGTAGATGCGAACAGAGAGACGATTCTGGCTCTGGTATTCGACTGCTAGGGTCAAGTCCTCGATATCTGTGCCGTATACATTGCAAGCTGGACCGGCCAGGGTAAGGTCGGCCTTTACTCCAGAACTACTTTGTTGGACGTTCGAGGCTTTGTAACCAGGGCAGACATCCTGGGCATTGGGAGCACTGGGGTCAAGGACGTTTGGAAGAACGCTTGGAGCCACATTGTAGGATTCGGCTAGAGATGGCTGGAGAGGAAATGCAGGAGGATACTGTGGGACCTGAGCTGGAGGGAAGGAAAGTAGTTAGCACAATTCAACAATTCACTAAGCTCAATCTTCTTACCAGTAGCAGAGGCGGCGAAGAGGCCAATCGCCAATAGACGAAACATTATATATTATAGGTATTCCAAACCCTTCTGTAACAGGCTGTATACCATAAAAAAGGCTTCTGTAGGTCCCCATCCTGCAGCGTGTAGCAGATATATATCCTAGATGACCATACATGACAAGACGTCATTCAAGCAGTCTATCACAAAGCATCTTCTTCGACATCTTGGACTTCCCCCTCACTTGTCTTCCAAATAACCGGCGATCTGGAAACCTACACAAGGGCCGGAAAAGGACAAGCTCAGAGGCTGACATGCGTTTGGGAACGGTAAAGGTTTACCCCGCATCCTGGTCATGTCTTGAAGCAAGATCGAGAAGATGTGCCTGTAGATCTGCATGAATAGCGGAAACAGGCGGGGAGAATTTGGACACCATGTTCGATCGCTTGTGGTTTATGCTAGGGATGTGGATATGATCAAGATGTGTCGCCTAATCTACCCTATGCTAAATTGCTTGGAAAATACGGAACGCTTTCTATCACTTGCAAGTCTCATTGTGGAACCAGATGCCCATCCGATGATCCTTTTTCTAGTATGCCTTTTTAATCATGTTGGTATTCTGCATGCGCCGAGATTAGCTCTTTTAGGAAATCGTGTAGAAGAATATCATCATAATGTAGTTAGCTTAAAGTTATATGTTGTTCTAACTCGTAGTATTACTTGGTGCGATAGCTAGTTATAGAGCTGTTGATCAAATATTCTTATCGCTGTATTCTACTACTAGTGTCGAACAAGGACGTCAGATACGCAGGAACGTGGTCTTAACAAATTAAGAGCGAAAAGGCCTCGCTGCTCAAAGGGCTGACATCTTGATAGCTATGCAATTGAGGTCTATGCTATACGTGGAATTACGGAAGCTTTTGAGAGCTACAACCTGCTGAAAGAATCCCCACCTATGTCATTCTTCGTTGTTGCCGAGGTCCCCAAGCTGTTGTTCTTTTGCTATCTTGGGAAAGGCGCCGGACTTCCGAGCATATTTAATGCCAGGGTGCATTGAGTTTTCGCAGATTTCACCATCATCATCAGTGTTGAAGGATTTTGTGAGCATACTTAGAAATTGTCTTATATTAGAAGTACGAGTAGAAATATCTGTATATGCAGGCCCGCTGCAACATAAAAATCGAACGCGGTATGTATTTCCATCCTGTTCCCAATTCCAAGTCAAAAAACGCCCGGAATATGCACCCAACCCGCTGAGATGCTGCAAAACCATATAAAACATTGTCTCCAGGACAAAGTATTGATCAGTCCAAACCACAGGTAGCAGACTTGTAGCACACCAAGTTCATCTGCTTTTGTTGCTCTTGCCACTTCGAATAGAAGGAACAATGGCACTCCTACGTTTTCCTTGTAGCTGGCCCAAACTGGACATTGAATCAATTCTGCGAGGCATAGGCATCAGAGGATCCACCTGTGCCACAGATTTGGGAGTGCCAGAGTACTCGTGCTTCCACTCGAAGAAGTGTGTGCCAGAAGGAACGTCGTGAACTTCTCCGCTGCCCAGATGCACCTCACCACTTGCGCCGATGGGAATTGTGACGGCAAGCTGCGCAATACCCTTACCGACCATCAATCTCCATGTACTCTTGACTACACCATAAGGCGTGTCGACACCACCTGATGCGTGCTCGATACCTCCTCCGATCAAGGGCTTGATTCTAACCTTGCGGTATCCAGGCTGCAGAGGAGTTATACCAACAATGCCCTCATGTAGCCATCGAGTCGCAGCGCCGCTGGTGACATGGTCGTGTGATCCTTTGGCACGACCAGTCTCGTCGTAACCGTCCCACGACTCCCAGATGTTTGTTGCACCCTTCTCGACTTGGTTGAGGAATGAACGGCCCTTGTTCTGCATAAGAAGGTCAAAAGCAACGTCGGCACGTCCGTAATCAGAAAGAACAGTCAAGAGCATGGCCGTGTTGAGGATAGTTGTTCCGAAATGATAGTCGGCATCCTCGATGATTTCGACCAGTCTATCAACTGCACCTTGTCTTTGTTCATCGGTGAGGAGTTGGAAAGCCAATGCTCTCACGTAGTCGTCTTGCTTGTCATCTCCGATCCTGCCGTCTTCATAGACAAACGCCGCACGCCAAGCCACTCTTACTTTTTCAGCTAGAGCGTAGTAATGATCAGCATCGGAGTGTTGATTAAGGACCTCGGCCGTTTTTGCTAGTATCGACAAGTTGTGGGCGTAATATGCGGTAGCCGTGTTTGGAGTTGGAATCATCAGAGACTTGAAAAGTCCCCACATACCAGTCCCAGGCTCCATCCACTCACCAAACATCCTGTCACTATCAAGGATGTATGGTGCGTGCTCATTGTTCTCGCCCTTGTAGTATTTGCCATAGGTGCCAACTCCCCCTTTGGCGTCGCGGACCATTTGTTCGACCTTGCGCTTCATGCTATGATACTGGCGCTTTAATATTGACTTGTCTCCGTAGTATTGATACAGATTCCAAGGAACCAAGACGCACGCATCACCCCAGCCTACAGAGTTCGTGATAATGTTCATAGGCCACCACAGGCCCTGGAAGATCTGAGCCGATTCTGCAGGAAGAAATGGAGGCACTGATCCATCGGGGAACTGCTCCATAGAGATGTTGCGCAGAATGCGACGGAGATATGTTTGCGTGTCAAAGTACATGGTGGATGTAGGAGCAATGGCCTGCAAATCTCCCATCCAGCAAAGTCTTTCACGTGTTGGACAGTCTGTGAGCACGTCGGCAAAGTTTGAACGCATACTTCGAAGAGCGTTGGCACGAAGTCTCTCCAATCTCCAATCCGAGCAGGTGAATGTGCCAGTCTCTGGAAGATCTGCTGCAATGACAAGAGCTTTGATGTCGTTGAAACCAACATCCAGACAGCCATCGACTTCGACATAGCGGAAACCATGTCTAGTGAACCAGGGCTGGAACCGTGTATCTTGACCGGAAAGGACGACAGTGTCGCGTTGTGCTCCACTGGTGATTGCAAGAGCGTAATCGAGATCAAGTTCTCCATCGGGACCGACATTCTCGCTGTACGTTATGGTGACCTTCGATCCCGCATCGCCTCTCAACTTGGCAACGACGTATCCAGCGACGTTCTGTCCAAAGTCAAAGATCTGTTTACCAGAAGGTGATCTCAAGACGCCTTTTGGTCGGAGGTGACAGAGCTCCTTACTCCTGGGTGTTTCTTCGGCGATGAGCTTCCTTTCCTTGGGTTTAGGTAGACAACGAGCGAAAGTCCATCTCGAACCTTCTTGACCGACTGGTGTGACAACTCTCGTTCCAAGCCACTCGTCGTCATCAATCCGACGGTCGTGATACTCGCCAAGTTTGGGATCGGAGCGAACGATGGAGCCAGTTCCGGCGAGCCAGTCCTCGTTACTGCCGTATGATATTCTGTTGCCGTCTTTGAACGAGATGTTGACTTGCACGAAAGTAGATACCAAGTCCTTGTGCTTGGCCCTGGGGTCCCGAAGACCCAAACTTCCTCTCCACCGACCATCGCCGACAACAACACTGAAAACATTCGGTCCAGCCTTGAGGTGTTCAGTGATGTCGTAGTTTTGATATTCGACTGCGCGATTCAAAGGTGTCCAGCGAGGCACCATGGAATTTCCAGTAAGGTCGACTCCGTTGACAAACAGTCTGTACCAGCCAAGAGCACTGACAAATGCACGACCTTTTAGAACGTTGCCGGGAATATTCAGACTACCTCGGAAATACATGGCGTGCTCAGTATCCTCGGGTCCTGTGATCCATTTGGCTTTCCATAAACGAGGGTCCATGATACCAGTTTCGAAGCAGGCAATTTCACTCCAGCCGCTGTTGAAATCATGCATGTCGAATATCATGACTCTCCAGTAGTAACTTGTGACGCTGAGAAGCAGTGATCCTGTGTAGACCAGACCGATCTGATCCTGCGATCGCACCATTCCTGTATCCCACACAATGCTGGTTGTGGAAAATTGATCCGAAGTTGCGACTTGTAGTCTATAGGCATTTTGAAAGGGGACGGCTTTAGTGTCGTCCGGATCGGATTGTTCTAACTTCCATGAGAACTCTGGTCTAGGATTGTCGATACCTAGAGCCTGGATCAGATAATCTGTCCTGAGATCATAGGCCAAGGTCGACATTATTAATATGAGGTGAGAATAGGAATTGACAAGAATAGAGAGTTCAAGTTCAGAGAGGGAGAAAAGTCACGAAGCTTATAATGGACAAAGGAATCCAGAATTCCAGACCAGTGTTAATTGTTCACTAGCCATGTGCGCAGGCAACTTAATCAATACCGGTATACGTAGAAACGGCGTACTATCAGTTGCTCTCACATGTGCATGATTCATGGGCCAGACAGGAAGTCCAAGAGAGATTTGCAAGCCGTCTCGTTGCGACAACACAATTGCTGCGCAAGAATGTGTCAGCATCACCTCATGAAACGATTCATATATATTAGCGAAGAGGTCGAGGTTGGCAGAAGGCTTTGACCGTTGATATAAATTTTGCAACGCCTCCTAACGGCAGTGGGTAAATCAGAGGCTGCTTGCGAATAATTGAGCACCTAGACATAAATGGAACAAACCACTGTGTCGCCGTTGCTATTTCTTCTTTGAAACCGTTCCACTATTTGCGAAAAAGACAGAAATCTAGAATAGTGAATTTCAATTAGCTTCGCGATCTCAGAGGTGCCTATAATGAGTATAGATCGCCAACACACAGTATATGTGGCCGGAAATGATTCTGTCTTCTAGGGCTGGGACGGACGTAGTGAATTTGATATATTGACGTACCCCATGTCGCGGATATCTAGAGCTTCGAGTCATTCTCTTTGCTGTGACGGTAATCGTAATGCCAATCACCCCTTGCTAGATCTGCTCTGACTTGATAATTCTCCTCCGCGTCCTCGAGAATCTGCATGTCCAGATCGACGACTGCCATACCCTCTGCGCAACTACCTAGACGAACTAGTGGTCCGGTATACGGAGCGCAAACTTGCGAAAGACCAGCATAGCCTTTACCTGGCGGACCTCCAGCATTAGCAAAGACAATAGCACAAGTATTCTCAAAACATCTCGCCGTCAACATGGCATCCAAAAATGTTGCTTCTGCGGTTGGGTTTCTTGCCAGTCCTTCCTTGGAGCAATCATTCAAGGTCCAGAAAGTGGGGATTATGAACAGCTTGGCGCCCTGAGCTATCATCTCCCTGAAAGCTTCTGGGAAAGCCAGATCCCAGCAGATGAGCATGCCAACACGGCCAAATGGTGTGTCAAAGACTGGATGAGGGTCACGACTTGAGCTTGTAAGGTGCAATCGTTCGATTGAGCCCCAGAGGTTCTTCTTGACGTACTTTCCAAGAATTTCGCCAGTAGAAGAGATAAAGTACGCGACATTGAGTAAGCGCTCGCTATTTGCGTCTTCTTCTGAGACTATACCAGTGCTATCATGTTCTGCATCCTGATGAAGCTCAACAATGGTACCTGGCACGATGCATATGTTACACTCCTTGGCCAGTGCTTGGTAGTTCTCCAGATATGTCTTCCAGTCAGCACAAGAGGCCTTGAAGTTGGGATCATTTGGTAGCCAATTTGTGAGATGGTACTCGGGCAGTACTGCCAGCTCAGCGCCTTGTTTTGCTGCAGCGCGGATGAAGTTGGCGGCTTTCTGATAATTTTGTTCAACGTGAAGCGGCTTGGAGGATTTAGTACAGACACGTTGGATTCAAGAAAGTCACAAGTCCAAGTACCTTTGGATGCAGCTGAATAACGGCTATTTTGTGTGTGGGTGCCATTTTGGTTGGGTTGTATCGCTACAGAGTTGGAGATGACAGACGTCGCGGAAACAGTGGTCAGATTTATCAGCTCAAGTTGCATAGAGCAAGCATGGAAGAAGGATGAGGTATATGTAGGCACGTTTACGGAAGGTGCGAAGTGGGGTTCAGATGCTGAGATACGGAAGGTCACGGCATTATGATGTTCCTACTCTGCATGACATCTGATAATTTGTGAATGTACAAAGTGTTACAGCGGCAAGAAGGCAATCCACTGGAGAGTGACAATCTCACTTGACTCATGTCTGAACGATAATCTGGCAAAGATAATGGTTTGTGATCAATATCTTTCGACAATTGGATATGGAAGGCGCGAGGGGTAACCACTACGACGTAGCGGCCCACAAAGAGTTTAGCGTGAATCTTGAGTGCGAAGTCTTGGCGCAAAAAAGCGTCGCGAAAGGTGGTCGTGAGTGTGCGAGATGTCGACGACCTCTTCAAAATCAAGAGTCTAGACAAGATGAGCGTGCGCAACATTCAGGCGACATACCAGCAAGGAGCTCCTGTCCGGGACGCTCAGGACGACTCGGATGTCGAGGAGGAGGTTCTCGCCAATGAGTACAAGGATCAGGTGCAATACGACGACAACGACCTCGACAGAGTGTCGTCCATTGGCAGCGGCCCTCAGGACCTCCAGGCTCAACTGGCAGCCGCCGCACAACCTCTCGAGTACCAAGCGACACTGGAGACCAAGATTGCCAGCTACGACAGCTACTGCAACCTGTTCCACTACATTCTCAACTCGGACGGCCCTGTCGACCTCGAAGTCCCCTCGGTGCGTTGATTCCAACATGGACATGAATATGACCACGTCATGCAGGGAAACGACAAGAACGACGGAAAGACGGGCTAACAAACTCTGCAGTACTACTGGGCATGGGAGGTGATTGATGAGTTCATCTATCAGTTCAACAGCTTCTGCGCCTACCGCCAAAAGATTGCCCTCAAGCAGGACAACGATGAAGATGCCACCATCCTTCGCGAGAATCCCAACACCTGGGGCTGCTACTCTGTGCTCAACGTCCTCTACTCGCTTATCCAGCGCAGTCAGATCGCCGAGCAGTTGGCCGCTCGCAAGCGTGGTGAAGACCCTGCTCCTTATGCCGGCGAATACGGCAGCCGTCCCCTCTACCAGATGCTCGGCTACTTCTCCCTCGTCGGTCTGCTCCGCGTTCACTGCTTGCTCGGTGATTTCAGCTTGGCTCTCAAGACTCTCGACGACATTGAACTTAACAAGAAGGCAATGTTCGCTCGCGTCATGGCCGCCCAGTTCAGCACCTACTACTACGTTGGATTCTCGTACATGATGATGCACCGCTACTCGGACGCCATCAAGATGTTCACCCACATCCTCATCTACATTTCCCGCACCAAGAACTTCCAGAAGAACTCGCAGTACGACAACATTGCCAAGAAGAGCGACCAGATGTATGCTCTTGTCGCCATTTGCGTTGCCCTCAACCCCACCCGTCTCGACGACACTGTCCACTCTGCTCTCCGTGAAAAGTACGGTGAGCAATTTGCTCGCATGCAGCAAGGTGGCCCCGAGTCGCTCCCTATCTTCGAGGATCTCTTCCGCCAGGCTTGCCCTAGATTCATCTCACCCACTCCCCCCGACTTTGACAACCCACAAATCAACGTTGACCCTGTTGAGCACCACCTCGGCATCTTCATGGAGGAAGTCAAGAACAACATGTGGAGCCCCACTGTCCGCAGTTACCTCAAGTTGTACACAACTATGGATCTTACCAAGCTTGCCGGATTCCTCGAGGTTGATGCCGAGACCCTGAGAGGTTGGTTGTTGGTCAACAAGCAGAGAAGCAAGCAGGTCAGACACACCGAGGGTGGTCTTTTGGATGGTGATGTCGTCAACACCAACGATCTCGACTACGCCATGCAAGGAGTGAGTAACCCTTGAATTCTTTGGACTTTGGAGTGATTGCTAACACTTATGAACCAGGACTTGATCCACGTTTCCGAGGCCAAGGTTGGACGCAGACTGGTAGACTGGTACCTGAGAAACCTCTCAAGAACCTACTAAGCGTGAAAAGCGCTTGGACAGGGCATTTTAATCGAGCCAAAGACAAGGTCACGACGAAAGAGAGAATGGCACTTGAATAATGGAAGATGCGGCTCCAGATTTCCATCAAAAGCGCGTGGGGAGGTATGAGCACGTAGGCGATGGAAGCCAGCAACAAGAGCCATTCACACGGTAAAAAGGCGTAACGGGTCACGAAGGATGGGTCGAATCAGAGGGTGTGGCTGTTAGTGACAGGACGGGATGTGTGTGGAAGATGGAAGTCAAAAAGCCTGTTTTTGCACGATTTTCGAGAACGAGGGATGGACGATTGTGCAGCAAATGAATACAAGATGTTTAGAATTCACGATCCCGACCTTCTGGCGAACAAGTGCTTGTGAAACCAGGGACGAGTAATGTCAGGTCAGGTCATGTCCTATCTGACGTCTCGGTAATTTCTTAGACCACAATTGATATGCAGGTGAAGGATGGAAAGTGATTGGAATCGACATTCACATGTCAATCTTGTATGTTCTTGGCAGGGATAAGTCGGGCAATGAGGATGGAATGTTGTTGACGGGGTTTAACGGGCGTTTGATCTACGAATACTACCTTACAGCGGTGAGCTGGTCCAAAGGGCTGTGCTTGAATGAACGAGCACGATAAGACTACTTGTAGCTCACCTTTCAGAGCAAGCAGCAAACACACTTGCAAGTCTCACTTTGCTCGCAACTTTCAGAATGTCACCTTCATCGAGACGTCCTTCTCACACGGCCATGATGGAACCAGGTCATTCACCCATCATGACTACCGCTGATGCGTCCATACCCATGAGGCACCCTCGTCCCCTCACAGCCGCTGAACTCCATCTGGAACTGGAGAGAGAGCAAGAGGCCGTGGTAAAGCCTACCCTCATCCTCCATCTCTTTGTATACCGCTTGGACTAAATCATCTACTCAGGTCAATCGTCTATCCCGTGAACTCACCGCTCTACGGGCCCAACACTCGGCCTCAGTCGCCAGCAATGCCTCCCAAAGTAGCGCCACGTCCTACACTCCAGGCATCGACGGCATCTCGACCCGCCAGCACCGTTCCTCATCCAACACCTCCTCACGCAGCATAAACACTGCCTCGTCAACCGCACAAACAACACCCTTACACCACCCCCAACCATCAACTTCCCACCCGGGAGTCTCTCAAGCATCCTTCGACCGCGCCGCCGCCGCAGCCGGTGCCTCGACCACCTCCTCAATAAGCAGAAACCCTTCCATCCGCAGTACTTCAGGCCAAAACACCCCCGCCAACAGCACCCACGCACACCGTCCCTCGGCCTCCCAAGCCACGTCAGCATTCTCAACCGCCGGTTCCTTCTCCCACGCCTCAACGCCGTTATCACCGTACACAACGCCTTCCTCAACCACGACAACGGATGCAGCAACCGCCCGCGCTGAACTCGACGTCGTAAAAGCCGAAAACGAAGCCCTGCGTCAACGCGTCAAGGCCCTTGAACGCGCGTTGCGTTCCAGAAGGGGATCCATGAACAGTGAAGCCAGCGGACTCCAAAGAGAACCCAGTGTTTCGAGACCTAACGTGGGGGCTTGGGCTGCCAATGCCATTGCCGCTGGAACCAATGTTGCGGGTCCCAGGGAGAGGAGTGAGAGTCAGAGTACTACGGCCAGTAGTAGAAGACCTGAGACGCTTGAGCGGGAGGACTCGATTAAGGTTGGGGAGAGTGCTGCTAATGTCGGTTTGCCTTATAGGTAGGTAGATGGAGGACGTGCGTGCTTTTCTGCATATTTGTTTCTCTTGTGAGCAGGGAATTTCTTTGATCGAAGGGATTGGGCATATGGGCGGACATTGCATTGGTGGTTTTGTTACGGTCATCGTGGTCATGGCAAGGGACTGGAGTTACTTCTTTTCTACTTCGGGAGCATGGTGTTTATCAGGCGTACGTTGGTCCTTACTGGATTCCTTCTCTTTTCTTCCTTCTCCCATTCTTTCTTTCATCTTTTCCGTCGTTTTGGCAGTCAAGCACAAATTCAAAGTCACGTTTACTTGGACAGTACATGGTGGGCCTCTTAAACAATGTAGTACCATTATCCGTTCTCTTAGCTTGGTATTGCACAACCTTCTTTCCTCTGTACGACGAGAGGAGAAGACGGCAAGATCACGGAGGGAGGGATTGTGGTATTGGGTGACTGTAAACAACGTTTCTTTGTTTGTTGACAACCACCTCTCCGAAGCGTCTTGGACTTGTTCCTCTTTCTTGACGTCCAGCTCGCAGAATAGCATCGATATCTGGAAGCCACTCCTGTAGCAGTTCCCCCTCTCATGTTTGATTGTGATGTCAATCGCATCTCGATAAGCTAATGATATACTAAGCTGACTCACTGCCACTTCCAAAATGATGACAGCCCCCTTTCAAGCCATTTGTCCTGGTCTCTTTTGGATCGTCACATGTGCGGGTCCAAACTCCTCTCAAGTCTGCCAGTGCCTTGTTCTTGCTGATATCGCCCGCTGCGTCGAGGATCGATGTTGGGAAGCCATGGAAGTACAGCCAAAAGAGTTGCAAAGGAGGAAGTAGAACTTCTGTTTGCTTGGTCCTCTGAAAATAATCCATCTCGGTCTAAGGATTACTGTTCCGATCATCACCCTCCCGCTTTTGTAGCAATGTCCTTGTTGTTGATCGGTGCTTATCGGAACCTTTCTGAGCAGAGCGTCATGTGGAAGCACAAGCGACTGAAAAGCCCTTTGTGCCGCAAAAACTGCCTGACTCATACTTTCTTCCCAAGGCCCGCTCACTCGTAACTCGCAAACTTGTTAGCCTTGGGCGTAGTCAATTGATCATCAGGCACCAAGTCCTCCAACCCATAAACATCCTCAAACTTGGGCAACTCGACATCCCAACCATCATCGCCTTGAACGTCCCCTTCCTCTTCAAGACCCAATCCTTCATCCTCATCATCCGCCACTTTCTTGACCTGTTTCTGTCCCTTAAATCTGAATGCCACAGGGCACATATCCTTCAAACCCGCACCCAAAGGACAATCTTGATGACTCTTTCCCTTCGGCTTAGCTTTGGCTTTGCCTTTTCCCTTGCCCTGGAAAGCGGCTTGTTCCTCTTCGAAATCTTCGGCATCGGAGGGATTTAGGGCATCAGCTTCAATGCTTTGCCATCCGCCTTTTTCGACGTTGGAAAAGTCGCGAGGTTTTGCTAGCTCGATGTCATCGGCGGAGGATGGGAGGGTCATGCCGTTGAGGGATCCTGAGGGACATGTGCTTTGGAGGGCGTGGAGCAGTTCGATTTTGATGGTGGCAAAGGTTGTGAGGGAGTCTACGTGCAAGACTACCGTTGTTTTGGCATTTTTGAATTTGAGAGTCCAGGTTGATGGGGTTGCATCGTAGGTCGGCATGATTGATGGGTGGTTGTTTGGTCCAGAGGTATAGATGGAAACAAGAGACTTCGACCAAATCTGTGGAGTTGAGCTTGTCGGTCAAGGTTGGTGTGCGGGTGAGGAGAGCAGTGCGTTTAGAAAGTGGCAGAACAGTGAGTGATGGTTATGATGATGATGCAAGGCAGGAACGACCCTCGCCATCCATCACGACTTTCCACTTTGAGAAAGCTAAGGCGCGCGTTGGATAGTGGGGAAAAGATCCACCGAAGTTGCGGCGAGATCGTTACACCTCCGAAGCTCTTTCCATGTGCATCGATCAATCAATCATCCAAAGCTCCTGCCCAATTTCTAAAACACACCCCAACAACCACCTGCCATGTCTTTACAAAATTTGACATCAACAATACCACAGCCGCCACATCTCACAATGTCCAAGTCCGCTCTTCCAGAACCTCCACCCCAACAACAAGAATCCTTACCACAAACCACAACGACTTCTCCACCATCAACAAAGCCACCACCCAACGACCGTCTCAGCATCCCCTTCCACTTCCGCCTGCCAATAACGCTAATCCTCTCCTCCCTAACCGGTTTCACACTCGGTCTGACCCACGGCGGCCAACTGTCTTCCCTCCGCTTCTCGGCCGAAAACGCACATCGCTTACCAACCTCACCGACGGGATGGTACCTCTACCACAAGTCGAAAAACTACAACATCATGTTGGGCGGCATCAAGGAAGGTTTCAAGATGGGTGGGCGCATGTCAATATGGACCGGTGTATTTTTCGTGTTCGAAGAAGCGGTGGATAGATTCAGAGGTGCAGTGGTGAGGAGTGTCTATGGATTCAAGGAGAGGAGACGGGAAGAGAAGTTGAGAAAGCTTGGATATGGTGTCGGTGAAGGAGATTTGGAGACTGAGGAAACAGCAGAGGAAAAAGCGTTCGGGCTGGAGAGATTGAGGAATGAGAATGGTGTTTGGGTACAGAGGGATTTCTTGAGTACGGTCGTTGCGGCTTTGGGCACGGCGGGTGGGTTCAGTGCTTGGAATAGGTTTCCAGTGCAGACCGCTGCGAGGACGGCGACTATGGGGCTGAAGGTCGGGTTGGTGTTTGGTCTTGTTCAGGATGGTTTGAGTTTGGCTAGAGGGAGGAGGTTGGGTTATGTTGAGTTTGTCAGGAGGCAGATCTTGGGACCTAGGCAGGATGATGTTGAGGAGGGAAAAGTTCTGAATAAGCCTGTCTGATTCTGCATTGCTGGAGGAAGCAATACATTTTCTTGATCTGCGGCTCCAGGGTCCGGGATTGGACGACACAGGACAGGCCTCAAGTCTCGGCATTGGCATGGGTTTGGTGTTCTAGATCGAGTCGCACCGCCGGCTCCATTTCAGAGGCTCAGATGACCATCTCTTTCTCCTCCAAGGATTGAAGCTAGAAAGGTCGAAGTCGCGCTATGGCATCGCGTAGTATTCTTGGGTGAACTGCCTATATCGAGTCGACTGAATGGTTCCCCTGTTGAAGTAAAGTTGTGAGCCAAAAATAGGATAGACTGTGTTCTATCATAGTATCTACAACTCTTGGAAAACAAGACTTCACGACAGAGACATTCCGTTACTTCACGGATCTTATTCCTTCTCACTGCTTTCGCCTCTCCCATCTTGTAAACTCGTGATAATCAAATACATATTCCTATAATGGAATCGTTCCTCGTTGGGTTCTACACCAATGTCTTTTCCTTACCCTCCTTCAAACCTACCGTTCTCGAATCGGTGAAAGTATCATTATTACTCCCCCTTTTAAACCCCTGAAACCATGTTCTCTTCGCTCTTTGTACCGTATTCTTTCTAGGAATTTGGTAGATTTTATATACGACTAGGGAAAACAAAGGCAAGAGCGTAAAATACGGCTGGACTATTGATATTCAAACGTACAAAGCGGATGTTTATGCTTCATTCTTTGGTGTCCTCGGGCTCACTGTTATCGTTCTCTCATGTACATGGCTTTTCCTGTGGCTTTTCCTGATTGTGAATAGAGAGAAGTGTTTGCTATTGAGTATCAGCAAGAAAGCATGAGTATGTAGAGAAGATTCTGTATGATTGAGACTATTTGGAGATGGAGAAATTGCAGCCTAAAACCCTCCTTTTTTTTTCGTTAGACTTTCTCTTTCGTTCCTCAAGGTTGACTTCTTTTCTGTGTGGGAAAAGTTTTGATCACAGAAATGCATGGGTTTGGTAAAAAGAAATGATTATTGTACATCTGTCAACTTCAGAATTGGGAGTACTAAGATGCAAGAAAAGCGAATTTGCTGGAAGAGAGAGAGAGAGAGAGAGAGAGAGAGAGAGAGAGAGAGAGAGAGAGAGAGAGAGAGAGAGAAAAAAGAAAGAAGGATATAGAAACAAGAAGAAGAAATCAACCTGACTAAGATCATTGAGAACTGGCTTTGTGCTCCATGGTCGTTGGCGTTCTCTCTTCCCTGCCAGTTTCCCTCCTCTCTAGCAAGGGGTGTGCAAAGTATCACGAACTAATTCGTGTGATTGAGGATAGTCATAAGAGATGTTTTGTGGTGCAAGTCGTTATGAGAAGATTTTCTCGTAAAGGATAGTGCAAGGAAAGTTGTGCATGGAAATGATAGGGGTGTTGGCTTGAAGTGAAAGGGAAGGAAAGAAATGGTCGAGAACTTGTCCTCCAATGTTGTATCATAATCTTGCGGATGCAATAATCATCTGCTGCAAAGACTGGAACACGAACCCTTGTTGGAATGATCATGTATCGAGATTAAATGGACACCTTTGTTGTTACAGGTGTCGAGTATGGATCGAAAGAAAACATTGGGTTTTGCTCGTCCTCGAAAGGCTATCCTTCAATCCGGAATGCTGATATACTGATCTCTTTTCGACCCAAAGATTGAGGGGAAAAAACGTTGTGTCTGTGAAGACTTTCCTACTTTGATAATGTCGTTCAATCATCCACAAGAACAGGAGTCTCTCTAGTTCCCTGTCCTCCCAGTCGAATGCGGTCGAGAGTCTCTTTTCTCTTTCTCTTCTGCGCGATGTTGATGTCGACCGCGACGAAAAACTTCTTTGGCTTCTCACAAGGATTGGTGATCGCAGACGACTTGCTCATGTGCATGACGAGATCCCATTTGAAGTCTGAGTGAGCTGCATCGAAAGCCTGTCGCTTAGCATCTCGAGCACAGTCATCCTCGCCACCGGAGAAAGACGTGTTTTGTCCAGTGCGCAATTGATGTGCAATTGTCATGGGGATCAGGAGGCGTAGAGCATCTCCCTTCTCGGTCTGGTTGTAGGCATCTTGGATGTCTGATGTTGAAATGACGAGTTTTTGCTCTGTCCCCACTTTACACGCTTGATGAAGCAGAAGATCTCGAAACAGGGGTGCTTTCAGCTTCTTTCCCGTGATGTAAGAAGCCAAAAGATGGTCCATGATGTGACCAGGGGTGGTGCCAGTTTGAAGAAGGGTAGGTACTTCTTTGTTCATTGCCCACTTGACGAAGTCGTCAACCCCTTTGGCGTTGATTTCTGGCTTCGAGTCCAGACGGACGTAGTCGATTCCTTCAAGCGGGATTCTGTCTTGTATCTTGATCAAGTTTGAGCATGAATTCACGGTACTGCTATCGGCGAAGAAGACATTTTTGTCACACAGGTCATGGGTGTTGCATATAAGACCGATCGATGGAATAGAACCTGCCTCTCTGTGTATGGATTAGCTTCACTCGAGCCGCAAACCAAAATCTCGCTCAACTGACTCAGGGGCATCAGGGATGAAATCTTCATCCTGATGTTCGAGCCTCTGCTTCTTGCTTGCTTCTTCCTTCTTTTCCTCTGCCTTGCGCTTAGGAGGCATGTTGAGTTGTATTCTAAAAGTTGTCAGTCCGTTCACGCGTGATGAGTGAGACCTGAGTGACCTGCATGTGAGTGATGTGAGTTGTTGTGATATGATGTGACGTAAGCGTGGATGTTATCGAGGACGAAGGGAAAGATAAAGGTGTGAACGTTGATGAAGAAGTTTAATTTGATAAGGAAGGGGAGAGGTCTTAAATAGGGCTGCCTGGGGTCAGAGTAGACACGTCAAGACAGCAGCCTCTCAGAGTGACTGCTAAAGGTGTTAGGACAGATGAGCAGTCGCCTCCGCGCAAAATCTACAAGGGAAGAGACAAGTGACTCAGCGGAAGAGCAGGGGCGAGCGAGGGTCCGGGGCTCAGAGCAGTGGGAGCGCTCACTGAGGTTTGGGAGCGGTCGTGGGGGATTGAACGGTCTGGCGGTGATGGGAAAGATGAAAGATAAGGAACGGACAGCAGCGAGGATGCTCGCGAGTTGAGAGTGGGAGTGGTTGCGGCGAGGAAAAGGACTTGGGAGAGCTGGCCAGTTGGTTGAGTAGGACAGAGTGTTGGATGATCAATGGTATGGTAGGAAATGACGTGAAAGCAAAAGGAGAGAAAGGTAACCTTTATACAAATCATATAAATGTAGGAAACTATATAAGAGAAGAAAAACGATGAAAGTTATGATACTTATGAGACAATCTGTCGGGTCGATACAAGTAGATGATTAAAGTTGAGACACGATATGTACAAGTGCGTCTCTTAATGCCCAACTCCAAAGTGCTAGTCAAAACACCGCCCGCTATGCAAATGCCTACATGCAACAAAAGAAATATGCTTAAAATGCTTGAAACATCACTCATCCTTCTCTCTGAAGGTATTACTAGAATCGACTCTCTCCTTGCCATTATAGCTCGTGACATTCAATGCTTCTCCCTTAGGTCCAACATCAACAGAAACTCTTCTTCTAACTTGGTTCCCGTTCATCTGTTGCTGTTGCTGCATCGTTCTTGGATCCATAGAGAACGGACTCAGAGGCATGTCTTCAGAAATCCTTCTACCAGAGGGGTTTACAACAACATCTGCAGCAGCCTTTTGAGCAGTCTCACGGAACTGTCCAGAACTCATTACATGGAAGAACAGTCTACCGTCGGGTCCGAAGAGGCCTGATTCAGGCATCGTCATTGGAGACAAGAAAGCTGAGCCGGCGGATTTCTGTGAAGGTGCCATGGAGGGTCTTCTCTTGATCTCGGAGGAGTTGTATCGTTTCAGTGGTTGTGCTGTGGCTGTTGATGCATGTACGAATTCATTGGTCTGGCTCCAGTGAGTTGAGCGGCGTGACTGAGGGTAGTAAAAGTAAGAGCTGTGATCCACGGAAGCATCTTCGGGGACCGAGATCATGGTTGCGCGACGTGAGGAAGGTTGAGAGCGGTCATCGATGGAAGTTGGTCTTGTTGAGCTTGTTGAGCTGCCGATGATCGATTCGCTTCTGCCTTTGCAGAGGCTGAAGAAGTCGAGGTCCTCGGAGGAGTCTGATGGAAGCCATGTTGGGGATGGGGAGGCTAGTAATCCCGAGATACTGGGAATCGAGAGGCGACGGTTGAGAATGTTGTTGGGTGTCAAGGACGGTGGGGGAAGAATTGCAAATGGCTTCTGCTGCTTTGGTCCTTGGAACTGGAACTGCTGTTGTTGCAATATCTCTGGATTACGAGCAGGAACGAGGTCCAAGAAATCGAGGTTCAGTCCTGCAGGCAAGTGTGTTGGTGTTGGTGAGATCAGAACCCCTCCCATGCAAGAGATCTCGAGTGATGAGGCTCTCCTCTTAAGGGCTGACAGATTCAATGGTGCTGGTCTATGCTTCTGCTTGAAAGTTGGCGTCGTGAATAGCTTGGGCGACTTTGGCAATTTTGTCCATGATGATTCCTTATCATCGTCGACAGTAGGAGATTTAGGCGGCTTGGTCCACGCTGAATCAGTTTGACTGCTATCAACAAAGCCTATGTGTGGAGTTGACGGTAGAACTTGGATCTGTGGGCACAGTAGGCCGGGCGACTTCTTTGGTTGCTCAAAGACCTTTTCATCGAATCTTGGACTGTGCATTCCTGGTGATTGCAAGATCGGTGAAGAGATCTTCAGCGATTGCACGTTCTGCGACCTGACATGTGCGGACTTGGCCATCATAGCTGTCGTGACAATGGTTGACTTTATTTTGTCAATCAGAGTACCGATGAGCGGTCTCAAACTGATCAAGGATGCAGTGATGATACCGATATAGAGTTCCAGGGCTGCCCAAACGAAGAACTGGTCTTGGTATAGTCGGTCTTTCTCTCCGATAAAGTGAAACTGATGATATGCTTTGACCGCCGTACAAGCAACTGTAACCATGCCCAAGCCAAAAGCAACACTGGTACAAATCTTAGCGCGTAAGGTGAGGTTCAAGCTCAGGATGATTGGTAGCGGGATCAATGCTAGTGTCGCATTTGTGATCATGCCGAGGATAGTGTTGGAAAGGCCGAGTCCAGTATAGGCAGAGAGCGATATACATCTTGATGAACTTCGTTCCCAGTTGGCTGAGATATGAGTACAAGCAAGAAGTATGGTAAGCCAGTTCGCAAAAGTGTACAGCGTCATGAAGCCAACAACGGAGAAGAGTGTATTGCGGAAGAGCTTGCGAGGGCTTAGTCGAATGATGAAAAGCATATAAGCAATTCTAACGCCCTGAGTGGCCCACAGACTCAGCATACTATGAGCAAATTGCCATTTGCTGTAAGCCTCCAGCTCGCGAGGAGTGATGGCTTGCCAGTGCTTTCCCAGTGCTGAGTGAGATTCGCCAACGAAACAAATCCAAACGCAGACACCGAGGAGCATGGTAATAACGATCGTAATATCATCCCAACCGATGTACCTGACCATGAATATCCTCGTATATAGCCTCGTTAGCACGATGAACACTGCCAGGAAACACCAGGACCCTGTGACGGCTAATATTGTGAAAGAGTTGTTTTCTGTATTATGCATGGCGCCCATCATATCCATGCGGGAGTCTGTCGTTGTGTTTAGAACCGGCATTGTGATTCAAGATTTCGTAGGACTCGAGCCTTGGATTATACAAGGCCAGTCCTGTCGTTTCTCTCAGTAAGGGTTGTTCCGGACTGCAAGATGGAGGCAAAGAATGTGATGATTGCTTCGTCTTGCGGTATTGGTGGCGTTCAGTATTGGTTAGTCCCGATATTCTTTATTAGAATCAAAGTATCGTGAATGCTGATTTTTTATGCGTAAGTTGATGTTTTGTTGCTTCAACAAACAAAGTATCGTTGCGTCGAGTTTGAAAGACAAATTTGGGATCAGAGTCGAAGTTGTTGGGTGTGGGAAAGAACAGTATAATAATGAAGCCGACTCTGGACGTACGCAACGTTTTACCAAACTGTAATCTGGAACGATTCTCGGACTCACCGTCTGCAGTCTACTAGATGGCATCAATTGTTTCAGATTCAAGGAGCTGATGTCGGAAATTTTGGTTATACTTGCTTGCGCACTTCGACGGTGGCGCTCGACGGGTTGAATTCCAAGTACTGTAAACGGTAAGCAGACCATTGCCAAGCTCAAAGAATACCGCCCGCTAGATAGAAAAGAGCTTGTCGAGAACGAACGGGTCTGAGAATTCTGTAAAAACGGGCGTTTGGCTGAGATCAAAGCTGCATAGGACTCGGCGAGCAGTAACCTCAGTTATGAGGTGTGGTCTAGATTGCGCAACACCGAACAATACCGCCGGAGAGCAGTGTCTATCGTGTATCTCAGACATAACTTCATCGCGGCCAGGCGCCATGAAGATTTTCTTCCGTGGCCAACTAGCTGAGGCTGAAAGTATTTTCAAGAAGTTGCGGTGTGAATACACGATCTCGTGGGAAATAATTCAGTCTGTATTGTGGCGTTGCAACGGCGACTTACTGTATGTCTACCTGCGAGGCTCTGAGAGGCTGCTCCTGCCTTTCAAGAGGCATGTGGTAGGTAACCATTCCAAGCAGACCAAGAGTCAGTCACAGTGTTGCCGAGTCATATTTGATCAATGATAAGTTTCTTTCTGCATGATCTGTAACAAGGACTTCAGGAGCCGGTCATCGCAGTGCAGTCCATGAGAACGTGTCGAAGTCTGGGTCGCATATTGATAGAGAATCGATAATCGTCCGTTGTAACCGTTGGATTTCCGTCCGCTTTATAACAGCAGCATGCTTTAATATAGCCACCAGATCCACCGCTAGGCCCTAAATCGACGTGCCTATGAAGACATCGACTCGACGCTCTAATCAGGAAATTTGAGACATGGGCGTTTGTAAGGAGTGATAGATGATGAATAATGATGGGATGAAAGAGTTGACGGCCCACGTGAACCGCTCTCCACATAGACGTCCTCTAAGATATCGGCATGACCGACGCTTATTTTCTCTACCGAGAAAACCACCGAGACATTGTCTCCTCATTATCACTTTATCTTGCAAGTCATGACATTCCAGAAGAAAGTCCACGTGGTATAACTGGATTGACAGAGGCTGATTAGAGACATGGCCTCACGGCACTTTTCTTCTCAACTCCAGATGGGAAGGATAAGCCGTGTGGTCATTCACCGCTTGTCTGAGTCACATCCATAAAAGGCGATAGCTTTGAAGTCATCTTATCACAGGGTCTAGATATTGGAGGAGAGGTGCGCTGGATTGCACTCTTTACTTTCCACATGTCTGACATGTGTTGACACAGGCAAGAATGTCCGTCTAGACAAGGTCCTAGAAAATGATAGCTCTCCTTCACCTTCTCAATCTTTTCAGTCTATGCTATCCCCTGTGCCCTTTGCAACGGTTGGCCTCTGCTCTCTTCTCGTCTTCTGGGTGGCGATGTTGTTGATACGAGCATGTTGGGGAAAGCCTAATGATCGGGTAAAAGGTGAGCAATCGCTGTTGAACCATGTCGTAGGTCTTTAGTCGTGACTAGTCGTAGGATCCCACGCACATGGCTCATAGGTATCCAGCTTCAAAGTTTCCATGTCCTCAGTCGACAGCTCAAAGTCGTAGATGTCTCTGTTTTCTTCAATACGGGCTGGAGTGACAGACTTTGGGAGAATCACGAAGCCCTGGAATCATGTTAGATTCAATCAGACAACGGTTCGTCCTGTTTTTGTTACCTTTTGTAGTCCCCATCGTAGAAGAATCTGTGATGTCGTCTTTCCGTGCTTTTTTGCTAGTGGTAGAAGCAATGGATCGTCAATCTTTGTTGCTCTCACCAACGGGCAGTAGGCCTGTGCAAGTTCTGGTTAATACATATTAGATTGAAGAGAAAAGGCGCAACTTACTTCCATAACAACACCTCTCTTCTTGCACCAATCCACAATATCAGGTCTTGGTAGCCATGGGTGCAGCTCAACCTGATTCACGCTCAGAACACCACCCTTACCCTTGCCTTCCTTCTCTTCGGTTTCCTTGATCCATTGCTCAAGCTCCTCGAGGTGGTGTACGCCATAATTACTAACACCAATACTTCTGACCTTACCCGCCTCCACAGCCTCAACAAGAGCCTTCCAGGCCCCGAGTCTCTTCTCCTTGCCACCATAAGGTGCATGAAGTAGATATAGATCGATATAATCGAGACCAGTGAGTTCCAAAGTCTCATCTACCACTTTCTTGGCGTCTTCATAGTTGATCCCCTTGGGAGGGACTTTTGAAGTGAAGAATAACCCCGAGCGTGGGAGATCGGTTTTGAGAAGACCAGTCGCTGTGGGCTTTTCGTTGCGGTATGCAGCTGCTGAATCCGCCTTTTTGCCATTAGTCACCAATTATGATTTCCGAATTTGGACTTGGTTCATACATGACGATAACCAGACCTTACGGCATGGGCGGTGACTTCCTCAGCTATGTCCATCGGCGTTTGATACACTCCATAACCCAAGAGTGGGATGTCATATCCCGAGTTCATACGGATCGTGGAATTGATGTCGAGCTTGGTCATGGTGACTGCGGAGGTGCAAAAACTGCGTGGAGAAGGAGAAAGATGACTCAAGATGCTGTTCGTTCTGGTCTTTGATCTAGCAAGCATGATACTATACCTGTTTATGTTGCGTGGAAAGAACGAGATAAGACTGTCGGCAGGAAGGATACTGTTTATATCTACGTCATATCTGAGTCGTGGGTGAGGGGATCTTTCAAGTCAGGCGGAGATTTACAATTACAGTATGTCGCTACATGGCGTCAAGACGATGAATAGTGGATTTTCTTGTGAGAAGTGTGAGTGCAATGCATGTTTGTTGATTATGCTCATCATGATTCCCTCCACTCAGAACCATCGCTAACACCTGTCTTTGAGGCAGTGTGTTTTTGGTCTTCGTCATGATCATCCTCAGAAGCCCTTGGGCTGACCATAATAGCATCGTCCTCGTAGTCATCCTCAAAGGCCGCAGGATCGGCCAGACGAGTATGTTCTACATCGTGTAGACCGTCATCAGCAGAGACGGAAATACCTCTTGGTCCCCACCCACCCGTTGGTCTATTTGGGCGTATAATTCCCTCCTCTTGTCCCAGCATATCATCGTCGTCTTCATCATGGTTTGTGGCGCCGCCTCTTGTTCCAATAATCCTGTTGATCAACCATGCCCTGCTTATGTCCTCGCTATCTACAATGCCACCATATCGTAGCTTGACTCTTTGGCGTGTCCAATACACCCAAGCAAAATCAAAGTAGAAGAGGGTTTGAACGACGCCAAAGGTAACGCTTATGGGGAATATACGGTTCAGGTGCTTCTCGGTGGCGCCCCGAAGGATCCAGTTGAGGATGTAGAATGCTCGATAAGAACCGAGGGTGGCGAGATAGAAGCTGTCAATGACAGTAGGTACCGATGTTTGACGCAAAAGTAAGAGCTGGGGCAGAATACAGAGAGACTCGAGCATGAGGGTGAAAGTGTAAGGAATCTGTGGCGGCATGAGTTAGCTAGACGTAGTTTCTGTGGGACATATGAGCAACCAACGTCAAACCAGTCCCTAAAGGCATCTTTTTGCTCAAAAATGAGGGCCACCACCGGAGCACTTATAACAGACGCCAACAGACTGTAAGCACCCATCTTCCAGGCCTTTTCTCGCTCCCTAGTCCTCGCATATACTTTCATCATCAGGAAGACGATATAGAGCGAGGAAGAGATGTAGAAGAGCTTGAGAAAGAAATTCCATGCTCCGAGAAAGCCGCCATAGAAGGGCGATGTCCAAAAGAGGTCGAGGTAGCGGACTACGAATACGATGGTATAGAGGGCCTGGGTGATGAGGGACACACCTGATCGATTGTGTCAGCAAGCCAGCACCTAAATGTAGGTGTCACTCAGCCGTACCTTCAGCGCTCTTGTTGGTGTGTATTGACCAAATGAGTATGCACTTGGACACGACGTGTGACAAGTCACCCAGTATGCGAAACGGATTTAGTATGGTAGACATGTTGGGCGGTCCTGATCATGAGGTGATAAGTCGTGTATTTGCCATAGAAAAACGGCCTCCTTGTTCCTGGGCCGCTCGAACTTCAGCTCTGCCCCGATGCTATGTGTGGTACCGTAGTTGTTGCCTGGACGGTCTCGGTATTCTCATCGGCTGAGTTCCAACATGGAGGAACCCTGAAACTCTATCAAAGCTTGTCTTCTGGGGTACGTCGCCTCGGCCCATGCGCTCGCCTAAACTTTCCCTTCATAGTGCAGACACATTATCACGGCCAAGACAGGTGGTAGATTATTTGTTTGCTAGGCATGCTTTGGCTGCTTAACATTTCGCTGCTGACAACTTGATACCGATGCTATGAGAAGATGTTGCTGTTCTCGAGCCTCCCCCTTTCCACAACCTATTTCTTGGCCAGGATATCGGTTTGAATCTGGTGCCTTTTCTGCTCGACCTGCAGGGCATGTTGAGATGCCGGACAAGCAGGCCATACTCTGTGCTTCCACTATCGACCCACCTTCTTCAGTTCAAGGTATCTGAGTGGTGGATAGACAATGGCCGCCCAAGAGAAGCCGACATAGATTCCCATCTAAAAACCGTCAGCGTGTTCCCATTATCGATAGATATGTCACTAAACTTACATCGGCACCATTCTCGCCTACAAGCTCAGCCAAAGGCCCAATATACCATACCTGAGCCATACACAAAATTGATCCGGCCCAGCCTACGAGAAAAGCGATGATAGCGGCAATACCAATCGGCATCTTGCTCTTCTCATTCCATGAGTTCCAGTTGAAATCAATACCTTTCCATACGCGGAATATGAGATGTTCCTCAAGACTGATAGCAATCCAGATGCTGACCCAGTAGCCCATGAGAGCAAGGAAATTAGTAAAGATAGCTGCCAGATTCTCTCGTCCAGCAATGGCGCAAACAGTATAGATGACTACGCCGACGGTGTTCCAGACGAGTCGAGGTACCATTGTCAACCAACGACCTAGGACCTGGAAGTCCATTCCCGCGCTATAAGTTGGAGCAATCATGTTCGCCACGAGACCAAAGGCGACAACGACTCCGCAGAACTTGCCAAACGCGCCCAGCGGTGCGAATCCTTCCACTATCAGAGCACCTTGGGACACATTGTATGCATCGCTCCAAGCAGAATGAATGCCGATACCCGAGCCCAGGCCAATTCCAAGGATGAATGCGAAGGTAAACGAGAGAGCCAATCCAATCATGGTGACGCTGAAGATCTTCCAGCGAGGCGTTTCTTCAGGGTAATAGACAAAGAAGTCAGCTGCCCCTCCAGCATATGTGATGGCGGCAGACACACAAAGACTAAAGAACGAGAGGCGATTACCGATGATAGTCAATCTATCTCCGTTAGAAGGAGTGTCGAGGTCGAAGCCAGGCCCGGCAACTCCAGCGAGGATTGACAGAACAATGAGCTGAGGTAGCCATGCATATCGCTCGTAGAGGTGGAAAACACTGTATCCGAAAACTGTGATGACCCACGTTATGACAGAGACAATGACAATGCCCACAATCACCGAGAGGGAGCCGCCAGGAGAGACTGCGGACAGGATTTGCCCAGCAACAACAGCATCGATGAGGCAGTAGCCGAGTAACACGATAATATTCAGAACGACAACCAGCTTCGCAGGGTACCAGCCCATAACATAGCGTGCAAAGACCATGCTTCTATTTCCACTCTTGGGTCCAAAGGTAGCGATGTAAGCGACAGGGAGACAACCAACAAGCATACCAAACACGGCACATAGAGAGCAGTCCAGGAACGACAGAGCATACACGGCAGGTCCAAGCATGCCGAGAGTGATGTTATTGGCAGCAAGATTGACACTGAACCAGAGAAGTCCGACTTGAGAGTATCCAAGGTTCCTGAGGCTGTGGCGTTCGTTACGCATGACACGCTGTATTCCACGAGCCTCAAGATTATAATGAGCCAGACTATGCTCGATATTCTTGATTTGACGTCTCAATTTGGATGTGTTTCCGTCCAAGGTAGACGTATCGTCAAATTCGATCGGAACTAACGAAGGGCCATCTTTCTCCAAGTCCCGAGACGGCTGTCTTACGTGAGGAGTTTCCTCCATGATAAACCTGCACGACAGTCAGCCCTCACAAACGGCGGAGGAGGTTAGAGATGATAAAGCATGAAGTCCTTTCGCAAGAATTATCTTGATCAAGTTCGACCGTGTAATCTCAGAACAAACGACTAAGAGTCGAATGAACACCGGTCCATGCTTTACGTTACCTGGTACCTGGGCCTTGATCTATGGATGATTCTGTGCTATCGGACGTCATGGCTGTAGCAGTCCGTACTTTATGGTGTAGGAGGATTGATGGTGGAGCAACAAGGAGACAGAGATATGAGAAGACAGCTGCTCACGATGTGCCGATATAATTGTATGGAAAGACAAGAAGGTAAGAAGGAAGAAACGTTGAGATGGGGCACGAGAGATCTTGCCCGCATTAGCAGAAGGATGAGTCTTTTTCCATGAGCCGCGAGAGAGCGAAGTCGGATGATTGGCTTTAACTATCCTCTGCTTTGCCGTGCGACAGTTGCTAACCTTTTAACTCTGAACAATCGAGACATGACCAGATTGGGTGAGAAAGTCTACTAGATTTGAGGATAGGTATTTGACGAGATATTTTTGAGAATGCATACCTTATTACAAGAGGGTATGAAAATTAAGGAGAAGCCTCCTCATCCACTTCTCTTGATATGATCCTGTCAGTGGCGTCATCGGTCTTTTGAAGCAGCGGTGGGGTTCAACTTTTGCCAGTAAAGTCGCGAGATTGAACCACTCTCAACTACACAACACGACACACAAAACATGCGGCTAATAAAGTCAAACATCGAGAAGCGTGATGGGTCAGGCAGTGCGACTCTTCTACCTGAAGAGCCAGAGGATATGTGGCACTCATACAACCTGATACGACCGACCGATCTGCTCAAGGCCTCGGCCGTCCGTCGTATCACAACCGAGTCTGCAACAGGAGCGACCTCGTCCAAACGGGTTCACATGTCCCTCACTCTGCGCGTTACATCCTTGGACTTTGACCCGCAAGCAGCGCAACTCCACGTGAGCGGCCAGGTCGCCGAAGAGAACGAATTCGTCAAGTTGGGCTCCTTTCACACACTCGACCTTGAACTACAACGTAATTTCAGGTTGGAAAAGGCGGATGGATGGGACAGCATTGCTCTTGACCTGCTTCGCGAGGCCATTGATCAAACCGCAAAGGCAGAGCTATGGGCTGTTGTCATGCAAGACGGTCTTGCCAACATCTGCCTCATCACCACCCACCAGACCATTCTGCGCCAAAGGGTCGAAGTATCGCTACCGAAGAAGAGGCCAGGCAAGCCTAGCGGAGACCATGACAAGGCCACCCAGAGATTCTACTCGACCATTCTCGAATCGCTTATTCGCCAGCTCGACACCAACGACCTGAAACCTCTTCTGCTCGCCAGTCCAGGCTTTACCGCTTCGTCCTTCCAACAATACATCAAGAGCACCGCCGTCACAAAAGCAGACAAAGGCTTACAAGCTCTTGCTGCTCAAACAATCGTAGCGCACTCAGCTAGCGGCCATCTACACTCATTAGCAGAAGTCATGGCTTCACCTGCTGTAACCTCAAAGCTGAGCGACACTCGATTCGCCAAGGAGACTGCCCTCATGGACAAATTCTTTGAGCTCCTAAGAAAAGATGACGGTCGTGCTTGGTACGGTCCCAAGGAGGTCGAGTCAGCGGTCGAGAAGGGTGCAGTTGGTAGAGGTGGAGGTGTTTTACTCATCTCCAACTCCCTGTTCCGCTCTCAAGATATCGCTACAAGGAGACGATGGGTAGCTTTGGTGGATAAGGTTGCGCAAGATGAAGGAGGTGACGTGAAGGTACTGAGTAGTATGCACGAGAGTGGAAAGCGCTTGGAAGGTCTGGGAGGCATCGCCGCCATTCTTACATTCCCCATCGATGATATGGATGATGACGATGGTGGTGAGGATATTGAGGGTGACGAGCCTGCGAACGGTATCGAAGGCAGAGCACCGATTCACGAGGATATCGAGATTTGAGAGACAACTCCGATACCAACGATTATTCACGATGAATGAAAAGACTACTAGCAAGCGCTTGGAAAGCCTCCCAACGATTGCTGTAAAGCACCATGAAAAGGAAGCTCAAGTGGAGAATTAGCACAGCCTGAGGTTCCGCCGACCAGCCTCTTTGATGAGTTTCAATCGATACTAAGCCATGAGGAGGAGGTCGGCGCAGCAATATAGATTCAAGTCTATCAAAGATAAAGGTCAAGATGGGAATCCTGAGCAAGGCGCAGCTAGTCAATATGACTCGGTCGGTTACAGGAGGATCATGCACGTAATTGTCTGTGCACTTCCCTCCATGTCTTGCTCTTGCTTGCACTTGATCGTCAAGTCTGACGTTTTCCCCAACAGTTTTGTATGTCGTTCTGGAAATCGTCTTTTTGCCTTAGAGAGAACGACCATATATCTAGGTAGAATCGGTGCTTCACAGTGAATATGCTAATGCACGCCTGTCAAAGTGCTCTGTTTCGAGGAGAGTTCAACCCATACAAGTTTTCGCTAACAACCCCAAAAAACGATTTCTGCGCGAAGGAACAACCAATTCATACCAAGTTTTGGTGGGAATCTAGTTCTCAATATACTCAGATGATAGGCAAATTGCTGGTGGACCCCAAAATGGTTTGAATGTGCAAAAGGATGTTAACCGACATTCCTGAAACACCCCAGAAATGGTGATTTAGCCAACATTCCTTCCAATCATGCACTCTATTTTGGGAGCAATATATCTTGCTAATTATGCCAACCACTCTCCCCACAATCTTTACCTGCAGCGTCTGTTTATTTTTACCACGATTCTTTGCATGTACTCGTCTCACGTTTCGGTCACTCTACCGAACGTTGCTTACTCTTGGCTGAGCCAACCAAGCATGAGAGGCTGGCTAAAACATTCATATCATTCATGATCGGTAGGCTGGAAAAGTGACCAAAATTCCTTGCCGTGCCGCTTCACCGGTCTCTAGCGCCATCTCCTCCACTCCACAGTGAGTCGTCATGAGATACATTCATTTCGGAAACACATGGCAATAATAGAGTGTCATCTATCTGATCGGGATCTGGGGAAACCACTGTCTCCGTTTCTATTCTAAGAAACAACCAAGTAATCCTCCTAACAATATCAAGGCATCACGTTACACAGCCCTTCTGTATACTGACAGCGTTCTTGTTTCTGTGATTGACAGTCAGAAGAGATCAAAGGTTCTGTGTTTTGGAGCACAGGCTAAGGTAGATCATAGGTAAGTACTTCAGCCAATGGCTCTGACAGCAGGCGCGTGCCCCATTGTCTGTAAGTGAGAGAACTGCGGTTCCTCCCGCAATAGCAGCAAACTCCGCGACCACGGAACAATCGACACCAATTTAAATCTCCGGCGCGCTTATGTGCATGATGGATGGAAACTTGGGTGTGGACCTGTTGGCGTTTGTCTGATACCGAACGATTCTGCGTTGCTTGTGCCTCAACGGCCACATACTACCCAAATGATCCTTCGAGAACCACTCTCTTGGGAGACTGTACTCAAAATATCTCACCCACCAGAGGCTCAGACAAGGGGCTCAGACCATGTTCCTTTTGGCCGTACTGGGTACCAACATGAACCTACAAAACCAGGATGAGTTCCACCACTGTTACTTCCAGAAAGTACTCAGTCAGGCACAGCATCATCATTCTTCTAGACCAACATTCAAGTTTCTCTACCTTCCTTCCCGTTCTTAGTGTTCCGTTCTTCCCTCTTCGACACATTGTTTGTTTTTCCAAGGTCAACAGAACAACAACAATACTTTCTTCCTTGAGGGCTCTTTCTTTTGCATCATGAATCAATTCGATATGAGCACCTCAGACGAGAAGAACGTGTGTACAGAGGCTTACACAACGTCGTGGTATACATCTGTTCCAGTACGTCTTGCGACAGATGAAGGCAATGCGCTATATACTGATGAAGATAGTTATCATATAATGCTCCATACATGACACCATTCCCATCTTATGACACTGATGTCAACAATGTATTCGGAGGCCCACAGACCGCGCAATGGGCATCATCGCTTCAGGGTTTCTCCGGTCTTGCTATCCAACCCATCTCACCTAACCATACGATTGAGAGACCACGCAGTAGTCCAAGCTCTTTTGGACCCTCCGCAAACGATTTACAATGGCCAGAGAACCCTCTCGGTATCCACTTCCCCATGACTGGACCTCAGCAAGTGCTTGGTTCAACCGACACCACATCAACAGTCTATAATGCTCCAGCCGAAGCAATCGCCACTCCAAGTCCACCCCAAAAACGTCGCAGCTCGGCAGATACTAGACGCACCTACCCTCTCATTGCTCCAAATCCTGCCAGCCGTTCCAACAAGCGCGGTCAAGATGAGGATGCTGATGGCAGCGTCGGTCGCTCCAACTCTGGAAAGCGCCAACGAACTCTTTCCTTTGAATCTCCGAGCGAGCAAGACGTACTACTCAGCGATCACGAGCGTCTGCTTCGTGATTTGAGAGCAGAAGGCTTGCCCTGGAAAGAGATCAGAGCTCGTTTTGAGAGTCAGACAGGCCAGACCATCAATTCCGAAGCCACACTACAGATGCGACGCACTCGTTACAACGAGAAACTTCGACCTTGGCTGCCCGAGGATGTCGAGGCTTTGAAGAAGGCCGTCGAGTACTATGAGAAACAGAAGTGGGAGATTGTCTCCAAGAAGGTGAGTCAATGCAACATCATTCACATCGCCAGAGTCGAGAGGCTAACATGATGGATCTTAGATGCTCGAATTTGGTATCTCGAAGAAATGGCCCGCCAAATATTGTTCCCGAAAATGGGCTGAGCTCACACCCACCACAAATCTCCAGCAACAGCAGGTCCAGCAGCAGCCACGACAACAGGCACTTCCACAATCATATCCCCAAATGGGTCACACACCACCTCAGCAGATTACGCCACGTTCGCTGCAGCACACACCTACACGCAACTTCGTGACCTTGTCTGAGAGCGTGCCTTATGCGTATCCAATCTCATACTAGATTACGGCACACGCGCTTCACAATCATGTGAAAAGCTTGCCTATTCGTTTCCAAAAAGTATGCACTCATCACCACTTTTGCATCACATCGCATCTTCTGAGTTTTCTGACGCCTCTCTGTTTTTCTCTTTCCATCGTTCGTCCTTGCACAGCATCAGGAGTTGGTTCTATCTCCAAGCATTTGCATCTGTTGTTTTCCATGGTCAAAGATACCCATCCCACTCGCTTATTTTACTCTTCTTCTTCTTTGAGTTGCGCTCCTCAAAGCATTTTGTTTACAGTTCCACTCGCTTGTTTTGACTTCAAGAGATACCCCATTTCATTCGCTTCTTGTTTACTCTCTTCTTGAGCCTGTTGTCTTGGAGACATCTTGTTCACATTTATCATCGTTTTTCCTTCTCAAAAATATACCCCATTACACTCGCTTTTAGTTGGCATATCTGTTGTTTGGCACAGTTTTAGCATAGCATTGCGGCATTGAGTTTCTTCCTCTATGGTACGGCGTTTTTCTACTCGCTTGTTCTCCAAGCATTCTGTTTCGTCTTCATGCATCTTTTCAATCATTGCTTCTTGTTTACAACTTGTGTTTTTTGCTTTTATCACTAGATTTGCATCGTTTCATGGACCGTTCTTTGCATTCCCTGGGTACGTTGGTACATGGTCACATATAGAAGGATACAATTGTTTCGAGAACGATACACAAGCAGAATTTTAGAGATCTTACTGGACACGGAACATCACACAATTACCACCACGTATCACAAGTACAGTCACATTCTGCCCCAGTCTTTGGTAAACCATGTCATAATCTCAGCCTCATGTCTACGTCTTTCACAATTCCACTCGATACACATACAAGATGAAACGAAAAAAGCGTTCTCCACACCGGTTCTAGATCATCTGACCACAAGTCCATGTATGCAAGCTGTGCATCTTTCCCTCTTTTTCCTACATTCAATGCAAGGTGCATCCCACGGAGAGGCACAGCCTAGACAGCAAGAATCTTGACAGGTCCTTGCCGTTTCGGATATATTGATCTAGCTACATACATGCATACCAGTGTTTCTATTAATATATCTAGACACGTTGTGCTAATGCGGCATTTTATGCATGCATGGTCTACATATGGTAACCTCCCCGATCCACGATGTTCCTCCCGGCCTTCGACCGCGTGGGTGCGCACTCACTGTTGCGTGATTGATCGGGGCATTCCTTTCCGTGGAGATTTCTCGGACTGTTTATCACCACGTGTGTTGGAAAGCTTGGATTCTCTTGATGAAATGATATCATGGAAGGATTGATGGAAGGGTTGTTTTCATTTGGGGAAGATTTGAAGGAAGAGAATGTTGATTGTGCTTCATATGACCTTTTTTGCGACTTGATGGATCGCTTGGGAGATTGGTTTATAAATGATGAGTTTAGACGTGATAGAGGGAGACTAGCGAAGAGGAATGGTTGGTTGTGGTATGAGGACGACTAATCTTCTTTGGGCTCTTAGTGTGTGCGACATTGTTTCTGGGCGATTGCATTTGAATTGGATGTTTTGATGGCTATATACACGTATCTGAGCACTTGAGGACTTCTGACCAACCATGCCCTTGCAAGATGGAAAAGTGCATGCTGTCAGGATTTAGAGATCAGAGAGAGGTAGACTACACAAAAACTCGCATGGTCCCTTCTTAGAACAGGTCCGTCATGGCACCTACGCGAGATTAGTAAATCGCTTCCTTTGCGATAATCTGAGGGTAATGGGATGGAAGAAGGACTTACCATGACTAGCGTCTCCAACCAATCTCTGATATTTGGCCAAGACACCACGGGTGACGTTTGATCTCGGTGGCTTCCATGCCTTCAATCTCGCTTGGATTTCTTCGTCGGAAACGTCCATGCTGAGGGTGTTGTTTGTTGCATCGATTGTAATCATATCTCCTTCTTGGACTACAGCGATGGGACCTCCTACAGCAGCCTGATGAGAAAGGGTTAGTGTTAGCACTAGTTTGATGGAGAGGAGGTAGGGACTAAGTCTTACTTCAGGACAAATGTGACCAACGATGAAACCATGACTGGCGCCACTGTATCTGCCATCAGTAATGAGAGCAACATTAGTGAGTTTGGCTCCCATGATCGCGGCACTGGCTTTCAATTGCTCTGGCATTCCAGGTCCTCCCTTTGGGCCTTCATAGCGAACCACAACGACCAAGTTCTCGTGACGAGAGATTTGGCCTTTGTTGAGTGCGTCGTCGAGCTCGTGTTCTTTGTTGAAGACTCGAGCCTTGCCAGTGAATTTCATGCCTTCCTTGCCCGTAATTTTTGCCACTGCACCTTGAGGAGCGAGGTTTCCGCGCAAGATTTCAATGTGTCCGGTCGGCTTGATAGGATTGTCGAGACTACGGATAATTGTCTGACCCTCGGAAAGAGAAGGGAACGAAGCTACGTTTTCGGCCATGGTTTTACCTGTGATGGTCATTGTACTGCCATCAAGCAAATCGGCTGCGATGAGGAGTTTCATGACCGAAGGGATACCACCGATTTCGTATAGATCGGCCATGAGGTGTTTTCCAGATGGTGCCATATCGGCGATGAAAGGGATTTTGCTGGATACACGTTGGAAATCATCGAGAGTTAGGTCAACACCTGCGGTGCCGGCCATGGCCAACAAATGAAGTACACCGTTTGTGCTGCCACCAAGTGCCATCATCATGACTAGAGCGTTCTCGAAACTGCGTTTGGTGAGGAGATCGAGAGGTTTAATGTTGCGCTCCATGCAGATCTTGATTGCTTCGGCGGCTTTTTGACATTCCCGCATTTTGGCGGGAGAGGTTGCGGGGGTGCTTGCGGATCCTGGAAGTGAAAGACCGAGGGTTTCGATCGCAGTCGCCATTGTGTTTGCTGTGAACATACCACCGCAGGCTCCGGAGCCTGGGCATGCGTTTCTTTCAATGTCGGTCAGAATGTCATCCTTGGATTGAGATGGGTCATCCGGGTTTTTGAGGCTGTCAAAGTTGTAGGCCCCGTGAGCTTCGTAACAGGTTGTAATGTTGATGGTTTTCTTGAGGAGTTTGGAGTAGCCTGGGTTGATGGTGCCGCCGTAAATCATTATGGAAGGTCTGTTGTGTCTGGCCATCGCCATTACTACACCTGGCATGTTTTTATCACAGCCGGGGATTGAGATATTTGCATCATGGAACTGTGCACATGTAATGGTTTCGATGCTGTCGGCAATGAGTTCACGAGTTTGCAAGGAGAAACGCATGCCTTCACCACCCCTGTCCGATGTCAGCATAGTTCTAGCCATTCACATATCAGTTACCCGAGTTCGACAAACTTACATGGTGATGCCGTCTGAAACTCCAACAGTTCCATATTGCCAACCGAGGAAGCCCTGCTTCTCGACAGCATCCTTAACAATCTTGCCCAGATCGTTCACTAGAAGTATTTATCAGTCTATGGCCAAAAGGTAATGCTATGCCAACTCATACAGTGGGTGCTTTCTAGCGGTTAGCCAACATCATGTCATATGTTCAAGTCAAGTGAGCCTTACTTGCAAGGGTTTCCTTCCCACCAGACAGACGCAATGCCAACTTGTGGAGCTGTCTTTAGCATCTTCTCATTCGGTACACCAGCAGCATAAAGCATAGCCTGGGCTCCAGGAAAGTCATGGCCACGTGTGAGAATGGTTGAGTACTTGTTCAAGATTGGGGTACCATCCTCATTCTTAGCATCATCAGGTAGGTGAGGGAAGCTCAATAGACGTGGCTCTTCTGGCTGACGTTGTGCTTCAAGGTTCTTGGGATCCATGCTGGTGGACGTACGAGTATGTTGATGACAAGTAAGAATATGTATGGATTGACGAGTTGTCTGTCGACTTTCTCATGAAGACTCGAGGCTGAGATCAGTGTCTTGACATACACTTGCACTCTCATTCGTCCGAGGTGGAGGTCGGACTTCTCGCCTTCACAATGCCCCGCCATCCCCACAATGTTCCGAGTGTTGGAGAGAGTTCGGGCCGAACCGATCCACTCTCGGTGGAGAGCTGAACCGAAAATTTCAGGCCTCATCACTCTTCATGTCAGAAGGGTGACCTGGACCAAGGTAACATTCTTCCTTCTTGCACTACACGGATTCGCTCGAGATCAACGGGGTACTTCCAAGGTTGTACGGACTGCTTCTGGAGATCATACTTAGCGAATCATGGTGAATGAGGCCAGAAATTGTCTTGGAAGACACTATCCACGTACCCGGGGTCAAAGTTCACGATACGGCCGGCGAGATGCTCAAAGGTTGTGATCTGGACACACCGGTCCGGACAACTTCTTGATCTGACAATAAAATGATAACATGCACGTTGCTTCGAACATCGTTCTTTTTTAGTCAATGTGACACTTGGGGAAGTTGTTACGGCGAAGGCATGGCCAGAGGATAAGCACACATTCTTCAGCCTCCCACGGTGATTGGTCCAGACGCGATTCGTTGCCTATCACGCCGTCTCAACTTCCTCTCACACCTTGCTCCCGGGTCGCTTCCATCGAGATGTCTTGGAGACTTCTAGTGTTCATCTAGTCCCCCTGTTGATCACATCTATCGAAGAATGTGATCGCTTTTCATCACGGTGGTCATCAAAAAACAAAAGATTTTTTCCTGTATGCGTCATAGCTGACAGCGTTTAACGCGAGACTCTCTCGATCAAACCCAAAACCATAACTACCTTGAGACCGGGGGCCCAGACGTGAGCCTGTGAATAGCAGATGCCTAACCTCGTGGTTCTCGGAGGTACTGTCGCATTCGCAACTGTCTCGCTCATCTACCTGTTGCGAGTCACTAGCGCGAAACGTGGTAAAGACACCAAAGGTGAGTGAACGGCTGTCAATCTATATAATTACTATACCTGTGTATAGTTTATCTTCCATCTCTCTCCCCCTCACGCCAGAGATCCACTGTGGTTTCCACACCATGAAGCTATTCGAATGGCCAGATGACTTATGCGATTCTACAGATGCAGCAGCCTCAGATCCGGGACTACTAAAAAAGCACTCTACTCAGAAATCATACAGTGCAGCTGGCTTTCTCTATCCGTCGATCAGGACTTTTTACCATCCTCATCCTCAGGCCGACAAATTACCAACAAAACCGGTCCCACTTCCTCTTCTTGTTTTCGTTCATGGATTAGGCGGCAATGCCGCTCAATTCGCACCATTACTCACAGGCTTGATTAACGCGGCGCCATGTCTAGCCATAGATCTGCCTGGATGTGGTCTCTCAGAGTTCGAACCCCAATATGCGGAAGCTTACAAGTCGGAATCTCTAGCTGCGTTGATCGCCGAAGTTATCAAGCAACATAGAGATGCGGAGAATGGCCAAAAGATCATCCTCATCGGACACAGCATGGGCTGCTCACTTGCAACCCTACTAGCATCCTCGACTTCACCACTGTCAGACCTTGTCTCGCAGCATGTCAGCGGAATGATTTCAGTCTGCCCACGAGCTGAGCCATTGTCTGCTGGCCAAGCATCTCGTCTTCAGCATATGAAGTATGTGCCATTGACATTGTTTGATCTCTTCCGGACATGGGACAGACGAGGCGGCACAGAAAGCGCAAGCGTCGCACGCTACACTGGTGAAGATGCTGACACCGAGACTAAGCGTCTCCAGCTTCGCTTCAACGAGCAAAGCAAATCTGAGGTCTTTTTGGCAATGGCGTTCGGCTCGATGCCTGACTACTCAAGTGGTAAGCCTTCTGGGGGTCTACCGGGCGAAGCGATCTGGTCTGGTATCCGTGTTCCGACCTTTTGTATTGCAGGCGAAGGAGACCATGTCACTCCACCAGAAAATGTCGAGGTCATCGCAATGTGGCTCGGAAGGCATGTGCCTGGGAGACCCACTACGAACAACGACGACGCTATGCCCACTGCCGCCGGCGAAGTCCCTGTCATCGATCACACCTATGTCAATGAAATTGATGGTACTGCAACCGCTGACAAAGATGTCGCTGCCAAACCGACCAAAGCCCTAACGTCAGAGTCTCGCCCAGCACATGGTATTCCTGATGTCTCACAAAAGCCCAAATTCGTCCTCAAGACGGCTGTTCTGCCAAAGCCCGCCTCGCATGCTTTGCTATACAGTACATCCACAGTCCGGATCTTGTCAGGACTCATTCAATCATTCTTCACCACACACGTTGATCACCGTCTGTCTCTTGGCTGGCAGTTGCAGCATCTGAGCACCGAAGGAAAATGGGACGTTAAGAATCTGCAGAAGTGGCAGGCCATCGAACCAGTTTCCGAGCCAATTGGTGGCATCTTTCGAGCTCAAAAGACACTTAGAGAGGTCGATGAAGTACATACACCAAAAGTGTATGCGAAGCAATGGGGAGCCAAGAATGGAGCCAAGCAAGGTGTCAGAATGATCGTCGACATCAGTCATGAAAGTCCTGTCTATGACCCCAAAGGACTCGAAGAAGGTGGCATCGAGTATCACAAATTCCCCACAGTCAGCAAGCTACCACCGACAGTCGAGGAGGTCACGGCGTTCATTGCACTGATAGACTCATTACGTGAGCAATTCGAGAAGGCAGACGAACCCGAAGGGGCTCTGATTGGTGTGCATTGTCACTATGGTTTTAACAGGACGGGCTTCTTCTTGGTGTGTTATATGGTCGAGAGACTGGGATACAGACTACAAGATGCGCTAGAAGAGTTTGCGAAAAAGCGACCGCCGGGTATCAGGCATGAGCACTTTGTGAACGAGCTCTTTGTGAGGTACATGGTGGGATTGGAGAGGAGGCCAACCATATGCTGAGAGAGCATATCTACTTTATACCATGGTTAGGTGAGGTGATTAGGGTAACAGAACTCACCAGGAGTCATGATTGGAGATACACAGATTTCATATATATATATATTTTATTATGGGCCGGAAACCACTTCTTCACTCTTGTTGTATGTTCTGTCCATAAATCATGTTAAGCAGCTCAATTCCAAGCACGGCTCGAAGGTAGGGAAGCAAATCTTGGCACGCTAGAACGACGGCTAACACCGCATGCACGGGCCATTCGCACAAGAGTCTTTCGAATTCTGGTTTTGCAACTGATTTTCTCTCTCCGACCCGAGACGATTTCGCAGCACGACACGCAGTCCCTTCAACACCGTCGACAATCCCTTCTTCACAACCGCCAAAATGCCCGGTGTCAACGTAAGCATATTCCTCGACGATATTGCAGAAACGGCAGATTCTAACAATGCGACAGGTCCGTGATGTCCCTGCTGACAAGTTCATCAGCAACTAGTAAGGCGCCCCCGATCGACGAAAGGAGGAGGACTTGGACGAAGGATACACTCGGACAGGAGATCAGGATTACAGGGATGGAGGCGATGCGACAAGGAGATGGAAACATTGTCGTGTGTCAAGCTATTGCGCCTCGACTACAAAGGCGGTTCTGGACAACGACGACGATAACAACGACGGCACCACTTCTTGCGCTCGCTACCGTACCATCCATCATCCACCGCTGTCTTGGCCTGTCCTTGGTTCATTTCCTTCTCCCACGTCCCCGATCGCATGTTTCCAACAGAGACTGACATTCGCCAAAGCTCCGACTTCCTGAAGCGTCAGGGTAAACTCCCTGTCCCCGGTTGGGTCGACACTGTTCGTTGAAATCCTGAATCCCGTGAAATATCGGGGGATAATGTCAGAAAGAACGGTTGGTTGACATTATCTACAGGTCAAGACTGGTACTGCCAAGGAGCTTCCTCCTCAGTCCATTGACTGGTAAGATTTCTTTGATATCTTCCTCAAGTCCGACAAAAGTGCTAACGATTTCAAAGGTGGTACGTCCGCGCTGCTGCCGTCGCCCGTCACATCTACCTCCGCAAGACCGTCGGTGTTGGCCGTCTGCGCAAGGTCCACGGCTCCCCCAAGAACCGCGGTTCTCGCCCTAGCCGTCACGTTGACGCCTCTGGCTCCGTCGACCGCAAGAGTAAGCTCCTTGATCATGCTATATCGATACGATCATTGTACTGACAACAATCACAGTCCTCCAGGCTCTTGAGAAGATTGGTGTCCTTGAGCACGACGAGGACAAGGGTGGCCGTCGCATCACCCAGTCCGGTCAGCGTGATTTGGACCGTATCGCCATGTCCACCCTCGAGGCCGAGGAGGAGGATGACGAGTAAACGTTCCATTCAAACACAGCGGTTGATGAATAAAAAGATGGCGGTGTAGAGGCAAGGCAATTATACCAAAAGCATTCGGGACTGGTTTGGCGTTGAGGATATGGTTACGGCCATGGAAATGTAACTCATGGTTGAGAATGCGTATAGCATCTCTTCTTCAATCCGACCTTGCCTGTCTCCTTTTTCCCTCCCATCAAAAGTTTGACAATATGTGCATATCATGCAGAATTTCTTCCTCTTTTCTTCCATCTAAAATCTAGCTCGTCAGCAATGATGCAAGAACCACCAACAATCCCAAGGAATACAGTTTAAGAACGAAGATATACCACGTTGAAATGAACATTCACAAAGGATTCTCTCAGCAAACACAACTGTCATCAAATTGGACTATACATATCTAGAACTGTTGGTACACAAGGAGTCATACTTTCCACTGAGGTTGTCTCGAGGGACAGTGAAAGTATGAACTATGAGGCAACTATTGGTCTTGCAACATATTGGCAGAAGGACTGTAAAAGTCTTTCTGCTCCCCGATTCCAGCCCACAGCATTGCCTGGACGCAAGACGCGAAACAGACAGACTGCTCCTCCCGCCGAGGCAGAAGGACCTCGAATGTATCCTGAAGTGGCAGAGTGGCTGGGTTTGGGGTATTGCGAACGAGTGTCGAAAGGAAACAATGGAGCAGGTATGGATGCTCTGTTGACGTAAAGAGATATGACTCTCCGCACAAACGACCAGCTAACACATATCAAAGCTTGATGTCGTTGTTGAGAATCACATGCCTTTGTGTTCGATGTCTCGAGCAAGAAGAGTGAAGATGAAATTTTGGAGGAAGCAACGGTGTACTTGAGCTGACACACGGCAACTGCCGTCACAGCTTGCCAGCGTCACTGCCGCATCAGGAAGTCCATCATTGTCAAGCTCGCGAGCTCTCGACTACACCTTTCTACCACATCACGTTGATCTCCACACAACACATCACATCTCACGATGGGTAAGAAGAAGCGCAGTCATCCCGATATCGAGGATATCCTCGCCCGCCCTTGGTGCTACTATTGTGAGCGCGACTTTGATGACTTGAAGATTCTCATTTCTCATCAAAAGGCCAAGCATTACAAGTGCGACAGATGTGGTCGCAGATTGAATACGGCAGGAGGTATGATGAATGGACTCACTCGTTTGGTGGTGCAACTACTAACAGATGATGCGCAGGTTTGTCAGTTCACATGAACCAAGTTCACAAGGAAAATCTGACCACGGTGGAAAATGCTCTGCCCAATCGTTCCGCACCCGACATCGAGATTTTTGGCATGGAAGGTATTCCTGACGATATTCTGCAACAACACAACCAGCGCGTCAGTCACGAGTTCTTCGCCGCAGAAGCCGATCGACGTGCAGCTTCTGGTGGCAATCCTGCACCTGGTGCGCCTGGCCCTGGCGGACCCGCAGGCGTAAAGAAACCTAAGCTTGAATCTCCCGCTGAGTTGAAGGCACGATTGGCTGAGCACAAAGCAAGAAAGGCAGCAGAGAAATCTGGTCTGACTAGTGCTCCAGACACTCCGGTGAGTTTACCTGCTTTATCGTTCCTAGTGCTGTGCCGATGCTTACATGAGAGAAAGGCAACAACCGCAACTCCTCCTAACGCTCAATTCCAGCAGTTCCCCCCTCCCGCTGCTGCTCAGATAAGTCCTACTCAACCTTCTTACCCTCCACAAGCATACGGACAGCCATCCGCACCATACGGTCAACAGCAGCCTCCCCATTTCGCGTATGGTGAAGCACCGTACGGTGCTCCACACTCTGGACCTTACCCGCCAGGTCAGTTTGGTCCCCCGCAGCCATTTTCACCTGCACAGCCATATGGCGATCAAGGCCCGCCGTCAGCTTTCCCTCCTCCCAGCCAGTACGGCTATCCTCCTCACGGCGCACCTGTGCCGCCAGCTTCGGCCAGTCCATCACAGTATCAGAACGCTCGTCAACCACCTCCAATGAGCCCACCTGCTCAGGGATTGCCTCCACGACAGAACAGTCTTCCCACAGCTCCGGGACTTCCGCAACGTCCCAGCTTCAACGCCCCTCATGTCAGCCGTGAGCAGTTGGCCGAGATGCATACTGGCAATCTTGGTGCTCCCACTCCAGCTGCGCATGACGGCGGTGCTAATGCAACAAGCGTTGACGACCTAATCTCAAACGCCGCAGCTCAGCAGAACACACCGGCCGCAACGTCACAGCAACCAACACCCACACCAGCGCCTGCAGAAAAGGAGGGCGAAAGTGGCAGTAAGAAGGCCAAGAAGGCGACGCGTCTCGTCTACTCGGACCAAGAGCTGTCACCCGAAGAGAAGATGGCTCGTATGCCGAAATATGCTTACACTCCTGACAAAGGTGGGGAAACTTACCTTGCACCTGTTGAAGCCGAAGTCACGGGCATCGTCCAAGGCCCTGACGATGTCATCGACAGGATGAATTGAGCTCAGCAGCTCAACCGCCTGGTCTGCAAAGTCACCGGGATCCACTTCTTTCTCGGTCCTGTTGTGTACAATGCCTCGAGGAAACAATCAAGGTGGGCAAGCAGCAGCTAAGTGTTGGTTTTCTTTGATGCGGCAATGGGAGCCATGCATTCGTTTCATTTTTCCAAGGGAGACCGAGAGAATGCTAACAGTGCCGGGTTGACCTGATTCCGAAAAGCATTGGGGAGTTCCAGGAAGCACTTGTAATAGATATCTTAGCTTCCTAAATTGTAAGTCCGGCGAGTCCTGGTTTCTTATTGCCCCTTACAATGACGGTAGCATATTCGTCAGACTGACAAGTAATGCTTGTGCTGGATGTGCTTGTAATTCATATTTCATGTCGATCTTGTTCTTGGTCCTCGTCTGTATCTAATCCTACAATTTCCTTGTACTGCGGAAGAGCACATTCAATGACAGGAGTCTTCGTAAATAGCAATCATCAACAACCATCCTGCTGTTTCCACATGCTACTCTCTAGATTCAGTGATTGTTTATACAAGGGCTACCCCCCCACATGATCGGCAATTGCCGAGCAGTGCTTGTGACGACAAACCTCTGGTGCAAGCAAGCAGCAGTTGGTTGTCAAACAAGACTTTAGCAAAACATATCTGACCCTTCATTACGCGACGCACCTTGAAACAAAACCACCTCACCTTAAGCAAGAAATCCTCCACGACAAACGCACACGGGACCTACGCGCCCAATTCCCCTTTCGACCACTCCCTCACATACACACCACCATGGCCGACGCAGAAATGGATCTAGACCAGCAGCCTCCTCCAACATCCCACCGTTCCCAATCCCCCATGGACGCCGATGACATCAAGAACGACCAGAGCACCAATGCCAACAACAATGCGGGAAGCGATTCGCGTACACAAACGGGCGCAGTGGCCGTACGCTCAATCGAAGGCTGGATCATCATCGTGACCAACGTGCACGAAGAAGCCAGCGAGGAAGACTTGCAAGAGCTGTTTGGCGAGTTTGGGGAGATTAAGAATTTGCACATGAATTTGGATCGGAGGACTGGTTATGTCAAGGTATGTCGTTTTTCATCACCATGACTTTCCTTGTACTTCTGTTCTTGTGTTGGTTTTGGGTTTGGCCTTTTGTCTTATGGGATTGAATGAAGGGGGGAAGTGGAAGGAAGAAAGAAACCCATTGCGTTATATATTGGGGGATTGGATTGCTAACGAGAGACTATGTGCTTTCAACAGGGCTACGTACTCATCGAATACCCAACAATGGACGAAGCCCAAGCCGCGGTCGAAGGCCTCAACGACACGAAACTGCTTGACCAAACCATCGCAGTCGATTTCGCTTTCGTCAGACCTCCTCCAACCAAGAATGACAACAACAACGGTGGTGCTGGTGGTAACAACAAGATCAGAGGCGGTGGTGGTAGAGGTAAAGGAAGAGGTAGAAGTAGAAGTCCCGACGCCAGAAGGGATGATGATGAGGACATTGAGTGAAAAACAGGGATTCCGGAAGTGCTTGCTGAAGGAAAATGGAGAGGAGATAGCAGTCACAGCAGGACAAGAAGATATGCGAAGAACAAAGAAATGCCGACTTGTTTTAACAAACAAGTCGGTGATAATGAAAAGTTCATTCTGGTAAGTCTCTGCTCTTCTTCATCTACTTTTTCCCGCGGGCTCTCAAAACGACGACATCATCGCCGCGATGACATCCTGCGTCTTCACCAGGTCTATCTTTCACGAACCCATTCTAACGAGAACATCAGATTCCTTGTTTCGTATCACATGCCTTGCTCCCACCTCAGTCTTCACAACCAGGTACATCGACCACCGATACCTCAATCCATATCTCTACCACACAAATTACAGCCAAAAGATAACGATGGCAAATCAAGAACGCAGCCAAACTGAATACCCCATCAGAGGTAACCACTTTGCACCACCTCTCGTTCACATACCCAGCATATCTAACATCAAGGTCTCAACAACAGACATGACGCTAGTCACCTACCACAGACTAGCAAACATGAGAGGCACGGTCTCCTGTCCCCCAACTCTTCGGGTCAGCAAGTAAGCATTTTCCTTTCATGCAACTCTTCGAGCCTATGTTCCATGAGAAACCGACAAAGGGGAACAGAGAAGAGGTCTTTGCCCCTCTTCAATCACCTTCGCCTCCTCCTAACACGCCGGACTCTAACCCTCCTTCTCCTTCTACCTCGGCTACTACTTCTTCTGGTTCGAGTCCTGAGAGGGGACGACCTCGTTACAGGGCTTGGGAAAGACCTGATGACGAGGAGGGCTTGTAGACTAGATACTCGACAGGGGAATCAGTACTGTGGTTTCTCTGAGTGGTGATCATCTGTGGTAAGTAGTTTTCTACTTGGTGATTTCGGCTTTGTTCTGTTTTGAGTATTCGGTTCGGGAACAGAAGGAAAAATAAACGTGTTTTGAGTGTTTCTTTTTTCGAGGCTTTCAATGGACATGACTGAGCTAAGACTTGCATTCATGAGTAGCTATGACACGGTTTGTTGAGACCTACACGCTTGAAATATAATCGAAAAGCAATTTACTCCACTCCCAAATCAATTTCCTTGGTTGAAACCTTCAGTCCAGCGACATGATCTCAGGATTCAGACGATCTGTTGCCGTCTCTGGTGCATCCTTCTGCGCCTTCATCATACCAAGCACAAACTTCTTCACTTCGATCATCTCGTCGTCGAGCAAAAGATCTGGATCCATGCGGATTCTTTCCTGCAACTCCTCGACTGCGCATTCGCAGGTTGATTCGGGCACAAAGTGCTCCACAGTCATCTCAGCAACTTCCGTCATGTCGTCGAAGAGACGGTCCTGCAGATGTTGGAACTCGCGCTCGAGATCACGCTCCAGAGCACCCTTGATACGACGTAGACGAGTCTGAATCTGGTTGCTGGGAAATGTCAGCCCGGTCAAAGTGATTGACAAGAATACTCGACTCACTCTTCATTACCCTGCTCTGTACTCTCAAGCTTCTGGCACATCTCCATGCCATGAATCACAAGTTTCAGAGTTCTGTACAGAGCCATGTTCGAGTCGCCCAGTCTGGGTTCTCCGCCTTTCTGCTTGACCCAAGTTTCCATGGCCCCCTTCATCTGTTCGATGTAGAGTTTCATGTTGGCGGTGGATTATTGTGGTTGCTGGGGTTTGGCTGCCAATGTCAAGGCTGCGGAGTTGTGCATGATGAACGTGTTATCTGGGTCAGGCGATGATGATGGAGCTCGCATGCGCTTGGTTGGTGGCGGCATGGGGATGTTTCCGCTGTTGCGCTTGTGGCGGGTGCCAAATATCTGGACTGAATCAGTCAGATGACAGGGTGAGTGAAGTGTAGACTGGACTGACGGATTTGAATTTGATGATGCGCGACGTGGGTATGTTCACGTGCGAGGACTACTCGGTGCCAAAGCTGCTACACGCTCTTGCGCTCTGATGGGTGAGAAGGGAGAGACGAATACGTGATTGAGGAGGAGAGGTAACGGAGTTTTGAAGAGGAGAAAGAGATTATAATGTGTTGAGAACGAGTGAAGAGTGAGCTGCCTGGGAGACAATCATATGCTTGATTTGTTCTGGTAGGTACGACTTGGGAAAGAGCTGATCAATTGTTTAGGTACAATTTGGAAGGAGCCAGCCGATGATTGAGAAGGTGCTGTGAGCCCAAGCTTTCCCATACATCTTCCTCCTTTGTCTTTCTTTCCTGACTTCCTGACTTCCTGACTCTTCTCATTCAATCACTATCTGGACAGGATCCCGGAGCGAACACACTCAACATCTCCTGTTCGATCCCGAGGTTCGTCTCCTCCTGCACCCACTCTTTCACAATCTTGACCGCTTGGTGTCTTGAACGTGCCAAAATAAAATTCCGCGCTGAGTTGAGTGGGCGTGATTGCGTTTGCAGGGAGGAAAGGGTCAGTCAGCGCATGACAGGTCGAGAAAATGGAGCTCCCAATCACTTCCGAAAAAAGCCTCCAATATTCAAGTGACTGAATAGATCAGGAACTAATCTTCCTGATATGACCTAGCAAACAAGTATTCACCTCGGTATGAGTGGGGCTGCTCAGGAAAAAGAACATGGTGAAGAAACTAGCACAAAGTTCTAGTTAAAGATGCCTAAACATGGCATGCTCAACCTTCATAGTCAGTATCTTCCACATCATTACTGAGACCGAGAGCAGAGCCTAGAGCCCAGTATCTGAATCGGATCCAGGTACATTTCAGGATTTGTGCCACATAAGAGTGACCACCAACAACAAAGGTAAGCTATACAAAAGTTTTGACTGAATTGAAGTAAGTGTAGCTACAAGCATCATCACGCACGACAAGGAGAGAACAAAGCAGAAAGCAGCTTCGTGAACGGATAAAACCTCGTGCTGCAAACAAATCAGGGGTCGGGATCTGTCATGAACCCAGAACCATTGGTGATCGAGGCAGACCGTGAGGTATCCTACATCGCTTTAATAGGACTTTAAATATCGCAGAAAACCATGGAACAGTCTGCAGCAAAGATAAGAGCAGTGTCCATCATGAACTCGGCGATGAATCTTGCAGCGAGAACCTTGGAGCATTTTCCGTGATCGACCCGGCATCAGAACAAGTCCAGCACCCGCATGTACAACGCCCAATGCATGGGACTTGTCAGTTGCGAAGCCGTGGTCATCATGCTTGTATTTAATCAGTTCTTTGAGCCTCAAAGAAAGACTACAGCTACTTTAACCTTTACATCGAAATATCCAGGGATGTATTCAATAAACATCTTCTCCCTACATATAACGCCTCTTTCTCTTTCTCCGGAGAAGTGCAGTGCTGATTTTATTGATCGTTTAAAGCAAACAGATACGTTGAAGGGAGGTGTAAGAAGTCAAAGATGAGATTTTTCAAGAAAAATGGTACTGCTGTTATATAAGCAGACCGTTTGGAGATACCTGCATATTGGACAAATCATTACAGTATCTGTTACAACTTGTCATCCTCCTTGGCTATGTCCTTGACTGATAGACCTGGTTCTTTTCTCTCAGTCCAGAAAAATAAGAACGTCCCTGACCGGATGCAGTCTCTACTTGAGGTCTTGTGACATCTAGTAGAAACCTGAATCTATCCCTGGCATACCTTTCCACCACAGTCAGGATCATCATCATCAGTGCCAGGCCTTGGGGCCTGGAAGTCAGTACCTGAGCAGAGAACGTTCCAAAGGATGTGCTGCGGAAAATGTGATTAGTAAGAAACAAGATATGTAGCGTTTAGACCTATCACATACCGATGCAAAGTAAGCATAGCTGTCAGCGTTGACACGGGCTTTAGTCTTGTCCAAATTGTCATACACGTTTACTGGACCATATCCAGGAGAGCCATCTGGGTCGTCGACAACAGATACAACACCATTACCAAAATTTGCTTGAATCATCTTGTCGTAGTGCATGTATTCATGAAGCAATGTCTGGCCCAGAGTGTTCATGTGCTATCGCCGAATGAGCAAATTAGCTCGCCCTCGGGCTGGGAGATTGAATGGAGGTGCAATTACTTACATAGCTCACATGGTCGCCAATATCTCCTCCTTGATCAGTGCATGCGGCGTAGTAGTCCAGAGAATCAGGATCGTCTGACTCTTTGCCGTTGAGTGATGTGACGGCCTTCTTATTGAATGCGTTGGGACAAAGGACGATGAAAGGGTTGTCGGACTCGGAGTCACCCATGTAAGCAAGGGTTCCACCACCACACTGGGAGTCCTGGTCGTTAGTCTGGATCTGAATGTTGTCAAGCATGTCATTGCCCTTGTCATCGTTGTTGATGGATGTGAAGATGCGTTTGATTTCGTCTTTATCGCTGTCTGCAAAATAGTGCGAATAGATTTCGGGGAATGTGTCAATGTACATCTTGGCATACGAAGTGAGTTCGAGAGCGTCATTGATAGCGGTTTCTACTTTGTCGAGGTTGTTGGGATGAGGCTCCGTATCAGGAAGGTCCTCGTCGATAGTGTTGGGCTCGCCACGCCTACTCAGTCTTGATGGTTTATGCTCAATAGCTGAAGATGGTCGTCGAGGGAATGCCCTTCGATTGTGACGGGAATTCAGTCCCTGGTAATCTGCTACGGCCAAGGCTACCGAGGTAAAAGTAAAGAGAGTTAACCAGAAGTTGACTTGATGCATGGTTCAGAGAAGCAGAGAGTGTTTGTGAATACAAGTGTTTCTATGAAGTGAGAGGCGGATGCTTGATACTCTTTGTTGTCGGGTAAGAGCGACTTCTTATAGCCATCTTGAGTCTTGTGCTCAATGGTTCTGCATACAGACTGTCTTGACAGTTGGTTCACTTTGAATGGTACTCACAGCTCGTCGACAACGCTAGAATCCTTTTGCCCCAAGAGTTTGAGACTGCTGCAGGGAAACCAACAAAGAGGATCACCATGTTGGTGCATACCAATATATTTCTCGAACACAGATACTGGGTTCTGAGCGACTTTGAATAGTTGTAGTCAAGGATGAATCATAAGTTCGTGTTTCAAAGACCACGGCTTAATGGCTGTGCGGCGCACGATGACGGCCACTTCTAGTGGAATGGGTAGTATAGATCCTGAAGTCTTGATTGAGCATTTGACAGAACCAACACAGCTCACTAATGCAGAAAGCAGGAGGCCGACAGTTCTCATGACGTATCTCAAAACCGCAGAAGGATCATGATACGAAGGAGAAGCGTGATTTACAGATGAGAAACATGCGGAGGAAAACCAACACATTCTATTTGTAGAAACTTGTAGTTGTTGGAATATGATGGCATGAAGGAAGGAGGGGAAGTCGCCTCTCATAATTGTGGAGAAATCCTTCGAACCAAGGCTCCAAGCATCTTCCATCTCCTGCCACAAGTCCACCATTTTTCCTTCTTGTTCTCTCTACAAAAGAATATCTTCAAAAGTAATACAGAACTCAAAGTCACACATCTCCAGCCACTATGAATGAGGAACCTCCAAGTGTGGATATCAAGCTTTCCATATCTCCATCATCTCATAGCTTTACAGCACAATCAACACCTCCAACTCTTACCTTGACACTCACATCTCACGCAAGATCTGCCATTACCATCGCAACATGGGGTACACCCCTCAATCTAAGGAGTGCTTTGACAAGCCATGGCTTCCTCATCACCAATCAAACCACAAACGAACTTGTACCAACCAGCCACCTTATGATCCAGAGGAGTGCAGTCAGACGCACTCGAGGAACTCATGATGAAAATCTTTATCTGACTTTGAATCCCGACGATACCGTAGTGATTGAAAGACCTTTCGGCAGGGGTGATGGAAGCGTTAGACCCCAACCAAAGGCAATCGCCCAACGCGGCCTCGAATTGGACGAACACGGCAATGAAACAAGGCTTCGCAGGACCAGGAATGCAACCGGTGTAGATGGACTAGAACCAGGACATGAATACAGCGTTGATGTTAACATGGAACTTCTCGAGCGTTGTAGCTGGGCATTTGCAACAAAGGATGAGGTTTTGGTAGATCATTTGGGGGAAGGATCTTATATTCAGGATTATCCGTGGGAAGAGAAAAAGTTGGACTTCCGTGTGAGTGGGACAACCTTGTCTGTAGTTGACTAGACAAGGGTAGGTCACCATCTTAAGGAGTCTCAGAGATCTCCAAGAAATAATCGTGGGAGGTCCTTTGGTTCAAGATGAATCTCATTCTCGGCAAACACAACGCCATTACGCCATCAAAACAACCCACCTACAATTCTCATGTCCATTTGGAAGATCGCAGGTACTTTATGTTCAGTTTGAGATATGCAAGCTTACAAGAACGAGCTTTGGTTTGTGTGTGGCTAAAGATGTGCGTAGGGGCCCTGAATTTCTCTTCGAAGCTTCTTGTTCTCGTTCCGAAGTTTGCATTCTTTGTCCTCATCATTGTGTCTCTGAAGATGTCCTTGTCGAGCGGACGTCCATCAGCTCCGTCCTCTGCTCCCATTCCTGAACACATGATGACACTTGTCCGCTCATCTTGGCCGTACCGACCCCCTTCACAATCATCCCTGTGACACAGAGAAGTAGCTTGTCACCTCCTTTCTCATCTCCTCCCGTGCCCGTCCCATCAAGGTATCGATGACATTGGCACTCACCATCGGCTCAAGCTCTTTGGCGAGGATTTCACCGGCCATGTTGCCGGGTATCATAAACTTGTCGAACTTGCTCTGGAAATCTCCTCTCATCTGCAGCACACCCTTCACAAGTGTCTTCCTCGTCTCGCCCCATTGATCTTGCTGGAAACGAGGCATGAGTTTCTGGATGTAGTCGATCGTGGTGGTGCCGTTCCTTACTTGCTCTGCGATGCGGTCGATGGTCCTTTCGGCGACAGTTTCAAGAATGAGAGTTTTGAGATCCCTGTCGTTGCCGTTTGAGTCCTTGGTGAGGAAGGTGAGAAGTTTTGTGAGTCTTCGAATATAGTCAATAGGGGTCTTGAATCTGCTTTGTAACTTCTTACCCTGTGACGTCTTCTTCGATGGTGCATAACGCCATCCAGAAATCTTCAATCTTTGGCATACACAAATCCTTGACACGCTTCCAAGAGTCCAAGTTATCGATCTGAATCTCATGATCAAACTGCCAGGGGTCTTCCACCATGTTTTTGACCGTCAATGAATTCCATTGACAATTCTGGATCTTGCCACGCACAGCACTAGACAGGTCCTCGATCGATAGGACGGATCTTCGTTCAAGTCAGTCATATGACTGAATGATAATTGGTAGAGAGGTAGGGAAGCAGAGAGGCTGTCTTGTACTGACGAGCATCTGCCGAAGCAGCTGTCATCATACATCCTTCACTCGTGTCTCTTGGATACATACCATTCGCGTCATCGGAAGCAGCAGTGTTCTGAGACACTCCACTTCTTTGCCCCACAATAGCACAGTCTGGTTCTTCACTAGAAGACGAATACAGACGTTTTTTTGCCTTGGCGGGTGTAGCCTTTTTTTTTTTGGGCGGCATCCTCGCGATCGTGTAGGACAGAAGTGTTATTGCTGTCGTAGCAGTGCTGACAAAGCAAGCGAGTTGACCAGTCGTTGAGAAAACTGAAAGTTCAGGCTGTTTGTCAAGTGATTTGTGTTGCGAGCAAACAAAAGTTAGAGGAGTAATGGCTCTGACTGGAGCAAACACGCATCTGCGTCTCAGGTTTCGTAGATTCCATTCACTTCTACCGCCATGGATTCTACAGACATGGGGCTCTCAGCGGAAACCCTTTCTAGTAGTCACATGGTTGTGCATAGGTACACATGACTGGGTATGATTCATGGAGTTCGCCCTGCTGAGAACACATGCGGTGATCAAAATTCACATAAGACCTTCTCTCAGCAAACACGACGGTCATCAATTTGACCTATACATATTCAGAAGTGCCTATCTACACGCAAAAGAACCAAGACTATCAGAGAAGGGTCTGTTGAGAACCTGAGATAATTACCATAAGTTGAGGCTCTCAATGGCTCTCTTCATCGTTGTTTTGGTCTCTCTGAATACCTATGTTTCCTTGGTGGCTTGTGTTTACTAACCATCCTTGAAGATACCAGCATACGCACTCAATGCAGGCGCACCACCCAAATGCGCATACAGCACCCTGCTCCCCTCGGGAAATTCACCGTTCCTCACCATCCCAATCATTCCGGCCATACTCTTGCCCTCATACACAGGATCCGTAAGCATGCCCTCCATCCTCGCCGACATCCTAATCGCCTCCATAGTCCCTTCATCAGGCAGACCATACTCCGGACCCGAGAACCTGGTATCCAATACCACATCCCCTTCCTCAATCTCTTTTTCCAGTCCCGCCAACTTTGCCGTGTTGCGTGCAATCCTAAGGACCTGTTCCTTTGTCTTCTCCGGTTTAGCAGATGCATCGATACCGATGACTTGTTTAGCTCTGCCTTCGGCAGCGAAGCCAACAACCATACCGGCTTGCGTAGATCCAGTGACTGCACACACAACCACGTAATCAAATTTGAAACCCAAATCCTTTTCTTGCTCCATGACCTCATTAGCGAAACCGACAAATCCCAATCCTCCCTTTGGATGCTCAGAGCATCCGGCAGGAATAGGGTATGGCTTTCCACCCTGATCCTCGATCTCCTTCATCGCGGCTTCCCAACTAGGTCTGATACCAATGTCAAACCCTTCTCCATTAACTTTGACCTCTGCGCCTAGAATCCTCGATAATTCGATGTTACCCACTTGATCATACATCTCATCTTCATAATTCACCCAATTCTCTTGCACCAAGACGCATTTGAGGCCTAGTTTTGCGGCCACGGCGGCCACTTGACGGGTCTGGTTTGATTGGATACCTCCGACGGTGACCAAGTGTGTGTAGTTTCCTGACAGAGCTTCGGGAATCACATATTCGAGTTTTCGGGTCTTGTTGCCGCCGAAGGCGAGACCGGAGTTGCAATCCTCGCGCTTGGCATAGAGCTGAACTTTGTTGCCCAGAGTGGCTGAGAGACGAGGCAAGGGATGGATTGGAGTTGGAGTGGAAAAGGTAAGTTGTTGTTTTGGGAATTGAGAAAGGTCGATCATTTTTGGGGAGTGAGAGGGGGTTTTTCTTGTTCTGTTTTGCTGATGGGAATGGAGGTCTGCAGTGCTGGGGAGAGTAATGACCGGAGGTACTTGGTCTTCTAAGATGTCACGATGTGAAGTCTGGTGGAATATATATATGCACGCATAGAGTTGCCCGCGGCTATACCTATTTGGCCTATCTCGGGGGAAACATAACCGATCGATAGCCGTATCGCGTCCGCCCAGCATAAGACTGGTGCTACAGACACAGCGGTAACATCTCCGTGATGGACTTGAAGACCACTGCTATCATAACAGGTACCATCATTGCCTGGGAATCTATGTTGTGTTGCAAGAAAGAGGAAGAGAATCAAGAAACAGGAGCAACATGATGTCGGTCATAGGAAATCCTTGGCACGGGCAACAGATCAACCTCCAACCATCACCTGAATAGCTGAAGCGACCAATGCATCTTTGGTACAACGAAACACATTCATACAAAGACACATTATCACCTCAAAAGGAACTCTTTTATCTCTAATGCTTGTCGAAGAAAAGGAACAAACATCAACGAATATGAAGCGAAACTTACTCCTTTGCGTCGACGCCTTTGGCACTTTGTTCCGTCCCCGGAGCCCCATCGCCGAACAATATGGTACTGTGGCCAGGAATATGGGAATCAAGATCAGTAATGAGGAAGTCGCTAAGAGTTTCAAAGTTGGTAAGTTGATTTCATGTGGTGCCGGGTTGTACGAGGAACACAAGAAGAAAGACGCAACAAGAGATATCGGCTACTGGATACGTATTGGGAACATTGGGCAACTAATGAAGTATGTCAAAAGCATTCAAAGAAACATCGAAAGCTTTGCCGAATTACGGAAAAGCGAGCGATATGGGTGCGAAAAAGTGGTGGACAGAAGTATGTGTCTTTCCCCCCCTTCCAGCCAAAGGATATATCTGATCTGGAACAAAACCCCACAGGTCATAGAGAAGACGTTTCAACCACATCATCCATCTCCTTTGCCAAGAGAACTGGCATCCTCTCTAATTAACCGATTCTGGAGTAAAGAAGGCTATGAGCTCTACCCAGACGTCCTTTCCTACCTTCAAAAACTCTCTTCCCAGCCATCAAGGTTACCTTCCGCCAGTCCCAGAGTGATTGTAGGCGTAATAACAAATTCCGATGACAGAGTAGCCGACGTGCTTTCCTCCTTGGGCCTACGGGTAAGCCATCTTCGTCACGGTTCCGAAGTTTCGAAACTCAAAGAAGGAGAAGAAGTAAAGGATATCGATTTCTGTATAATGAGCTATGATGTCGGATTTGAGAAACCTGATCAGAGAATCTTTGCCGCAGCGACGGATTTGCTGAAAGAGATGTTGAGGAAGGAAGGGAAGAAGGTAGAGGATTTGAGGGATTGGGAATTGATGTATGTGGGGGATGAGGTGCAGAAAGATGCTAAAGGAGCGATTGAAGCGGGTTGGAATGCGGTTGTTGTGAAGAGAGATGGAGAACAAGCGGATACGGCTTATGAAGGCGATAGACCTGAGGTTGAGGATGTCATTGAGGTTGGAGGAAAGGAAGTTCTTGTCATTAAGGATTTTGAAGCGTTAAAAACGCTTGAGAAGCACTATCTATTGGCTGTCGATTGATGAGATATTCAATGAAGAGGATGGATATATCTGGAGTATTTCAAGTGGTTCGCCTTAGGTCGAATATCTCTCTCAACAGGACTTGTCCTTTGGCTCCCCAACCAGCTGTTCCGCTCTGGACATCTGGTCGAATCTTGACGTACCAATTCCATGCTCGTTTATCCAGTTCTGTTGAGTCTAATACCAAAGACCAGGATTCGAAAAGCATATCTAACGACCTGAGCAGATGACCGAGATTGGCCTCGCGTTGTGCTGATATCTCAGATGCTGTCTTCTTTTTGGAATTGAGACCTGGAGGTGACTCTTTGTCAAAAGCTCTTAGGATATAATTTCTTGCCGATTCGGGAGCATAAACGGGTAAGCCTTTGGCACTTGCTGATGTGCTCACGATTGGAGGTCCATTCAGCTGTTTGACTTGTTCGAGATCAAGCGCCCATAAAGCTGGAAAGTCCTCGGCCGCTTCATTCTCTTGCTTTGTGACTTCAGCTTCAGTCTTGACTTCCTTCTTAGCTGACAGCGCTTCCGGCTTAGGTTTCCAATCATAACCCCATCGTTTCAGCACACGAACATCCCTCCCCATGACCTTGACGGAAGCTTGACCTTGGCCCCATCCCTCATCTTCAGCACTTTTGCTCCTGTCAATACCGATGTTCGCTGCCTTGGCCTTTGCATTCATCGAAGTGACCGCCTGAGCCAAACTCAAACAACTGGAAGGAGGTTGTCCAGGCAAAGTCCATTTGACCAGACAAGCAGCAAAAGCCAGCATTAGAGGAGCACGATTAGTCACCAACACTATCTCTGATAACTCATCTTCGCTGAGTGAAGAAGATGGCAGAGCCAGAGAAGTCTCGACTTCGGCAGGATCAGTGCTTTCGTCAGGGTCGACCTTTACACGCTTTGTGGAGGTGGAAGATGTTTCTGGCAATCCTCGTTTTCGCTTGATGGAGACACGTTTAGCGGCCAGGAAAGTTGATTTTGCTGATTTCTCGTCTGGTGAGATATGCTTTAGTGTGTCGAGACCGGCGTTGAATATGTCTTCGATGCTGTTGGAGCGTCAGAGACGTCATGCCGAAATGAGAAGTCACTGACGGGGCATAACAGGACGGATAGGCCAATCGAGTATTTTGTTCTTGAGAGATATGTATTAGAAAATGGACGGTACCTACGTCACCAGCTTTGCCTTTTGAAGTCGTGCTGCTTGTGCTATAGCAGCGGCTAGAGGTAGTTTTGCTTCTTGTGTCAGAAAGCGGAGGAGGTTGTTAGTGTCGCTCATTTCTTATTCTTGAATCACTAGGTATTCCTGGATTATACGAGGCCTGAGTAAGGCATGTGATGGGATGAGAAGAGAAGAGTGATAGCGAAGGGTAGGCGGTGATGGTGGAGATATCGGAGTTAAAGTTGGATCAGGGTTCATGTGAAGAAGCGCGACAACTTGACCGTCAAGAATGACTATTGAAGATTGAATCCAAATCATCATGTCGGACAAGGGCATACCGGATCTATCGAGCAAGCTCAACGCGCCCAAGAAGGTCAGTCAATTTGAAAAACAACGACAAGAAGCAGAAGCGAAACGGTTACGAGAAGAAGCCGAAAACCGAGCAGCTCTTCGCGAGTTCCAGGACTCTTTCGCCGAGGACGACAGTGACGATGACCCCATCTCTGCCATTGCCGCAGGTCGCGGAGCTCTGGGTGGTGCGAGACCGGGAGATGCGGGAGGATACGTGAGAGGAGCACCGATGCGCAACAGTGGACCGGGTACCCTTGGTCCCGTCTCGGCACCACCGCCGTCGATGAAACGGAAGCGCGAGTTGGACATACAGAGGGAGCAAGATGCACGAGCACGGAGCGATAGGGCAAGTGCAGACATGGCCATGGCCAAGCGACCCACGATGCTGTTGACGTCTCTACCACGCACCACAACCGAAGACAAAGTCCGCCAATGGCTGCCCAAATCCCTCAAGATCGACGACATGGTCCTCACACAGGTCCCTGGAGTACGTCGCTCAAAAACTGCGGTCGTCGCTCTGTCTTCTGACACGGCTTCGAGTGATATTGATGCTGCTGTCAATGTTTTGCACAATAAATACCTGGGATTTGGTTGCTACCTCAACATCTCAAAGCACATCACCATATCAAATCATGTCTCTTCCGCCATCCCACCGCCAAACCTCAGTCCGGACTCTTACCACTTTGGCGCCAAACCCATGGCTGTCCCTCCTCATATGCGCCCTTGGCTGGGCTCTTTCATACCTGTCGTCCATGTCACTCCTCCATCAGATCTCAAACAGCTGCTCATCGTCAACAAGACTGTCGAGAAGCTCATCAAGTTCGGTCCTGAATTCGAGGCTTTGCTCATGTCTCTTCCTCACATACAACAAGCCGAACACTTTGCCTTCTTGTATGACCACACCAGTATTGCCAGTACCTGGTACCGATGGGCCATCTGGAACTACGCCTCAAATCAACCTCGTGACGACAAGGATGTGCAGGACAACAAACCCTACGAATGGTCCATGTTGGACGAGTTCGCTGCCGACAACGGTCTTGTTCGCATGACGGACCAAGGTCCCCTATGGCGTCCTCCAATTGATAAGCCCAAGTTCGAGCATGTCACAAACCTCGAAGACTTGGTCAACCATGCCGACTACGAGTCTTCTGATCTCGACACTGATGACGAAGACGAAAAGGCATTGCAAGCACCCACATCTGATGACCCTCATAAACCTCGATATCTCAACCCTTACCGCAAAGCCAAATTGACTTTCTACCTACAACAACTGCCTGAGAGCACCAGTGCGCTTTGCCTGAAACACGTACAAGCCGTCACCGATCTCGTCATCAAGTTCGCCCCGGTTGGTGCTGAAGAAGTGGTCGACTTGCTCATGAGGAACCTTGAGCATCCCTTCTGTTATTCTGTCATCTACGAGCCACCCAGTCACCTCAAGAAAGATGAAGAAATGATCGACGCTTCCGAAGAGGAAGAAGAAGATGATGAGGAAGAATACGATCCCGAAAATGACGGGCCCAGAGCCCACTTCAGCATGATGGGCGGCCCCCTCATCGATCCGACCCAAGAAACATCGACCAACCCAGACATAACCATGCCCGACGCCGACACCTCGACAACATCTCAACCCACTGATGACAACAACCCTCAAACCACATCCTCCTCGGCCATCAAAGATGTCGCAGCTGCCCAACTAGTCGGCCTCTACGTGATCTCAGACGCCCTGGCCGCAACCTCCGTCAGCGGCGTCCGTGACGCATGGAAATACCGCTCTCTCTTCGAATCCGCACTCACCCAACGCAAAACTTTCCAAAACTTAGGTCGTATGCCGAAACAACACGGATGGGGACGAGTACGCTCCGAACAATGGAAATCACGCATCAGCATCGTTCTCGACCTTTGGGAGCGAGAAAGCATTTTCTCCCGCGAAAGCCACGAACGGTTCAAAGACGTCTTCTTGAACCCACCGTTGACTGGGGAAGAAGCCAAACTCAAAGAAGAAGCAGAGAGAAAGGAAAAGGAAGAGGAAATGAAGAGGAGGTGGAAAAGTGGCGGTGATAATGTGTCGACAGGTACACCTGAACGACTTCCCAGCAAGGAGAATACACCACAACCAGTGGTACAGGCACAACAACAAGCAGACACAAAAAGGAAATCCAGACCCACGGCTGCAGACATGATTTCCGCCACTGCAGAAGGGGAAGCTCCACCACCAAAACCTGCGCCTAAGCTGGGCAATTTCTCCATGTCGTTGAACGCCGGGGGTCCTCCTGGTAATTCTATCTCACCATCAATCTCTACTCTTGAGCCAAAGAGTGAGACTAAATCTGCGGCGGGGATGAGATTTTCACTCGGTGGTGCTAGTATTACTGGTGGTGGGAGTGGGAGAATGTCGTTGTCTGTGGGTACAAAACAGGAAGCACCGAGGCAAGAGGGGAAAACGGAACAGTTGGGTATTTTTGGAGAGTCCGATTCAGAGTAATCTGAAATGAACATCATGTGTTAGAACAAAAGAGAAATACAACTACGATTTCATGATGATGTGTAAAACTTCTTCAACGTGTGTGTTCAAAGGAATATCATCGAGAAAAATGCAGAATGAAAAGACATTTCGTAGTTGGGAGAAATGAAGCTATGCTATCCTAGAAACATTGCAAGGTCAAGAAGAAGAAGAAGAAGAAGAAGAAGAAGAAGAAGAAGAAGAAGAAGAAGAAGAAGAAGAAGAAGAAGAAGAAGA